>QLOD02162187.1:0-13160 GCA_003260245.2 Sideroxylon spinosum
TCAAATGATATATGTAGAACTTTTTAAAAATTCTAATTTGTAATTGTTTATGTTTTAAATAAAATTAGTTAACTAATTGAAATATTTTTATTTTTCCTTTAAAAAAGTATTCGTCATAATGTTTTTTTTTTTTTTTTTTTACATTTAAGTATTAATTAAGTATTCATGTAAGCTAACGATTATTTTTTATAATAATAATTTTTATACTAGTTATTTAAATTTTTGATAATAATTCAAGTAAAATTTGTTAAAAAATCTAGAAAAATAATTTATATTTAAAGTAGAAAACATTTTTTATATAGATTTAATGAGACACAAGTAGATACTCGTAATAGTTGAATTTTTATTATAATATTTTAAATTATGTTGATAAATTTTATTTTTAAATATTAAAATTTTAATTAAACATATTTTAAATCATATTGATAAATAAATTTTTATCATAGTATTTTAATTATATTAAAATTTTTATTTTACAAATATTCAATATAATTAATATATTATGAAATAGCTCAAAAATATTTTTATTATTTGAATAATTTTCTTATGAAAGAGAAAAATAAATTTGTTGGGTTGATTAATATTGGGGGATTGTGTTTGGAAAAAACTAGTAATTAGGTTATCGGTTACCATCTTACATCTTAATCTTGTTTTAAATGTTCAATGATACAAAAAAAATCAAAAGATAGCTATTAAAAAAATTAATTTTTTTCTTTTTTAAATATAAAAAAATTAACTTTTTAATAATGAAATAATAACCAACTATAAAAAAAATTAACTTTTTTTTTTTTTTGGTTCTTTCAAACTCAAACTTACTTTCCGATTTCAACCAAACCAAAGGAATTAAAAAAAAAAAAAAAAAAATCATGGGCGCCGCCGGGTCAACCAAACGAAATAAGATTAAAAAAAAGGAAAAAGAGAAAAATGCGTGGCTGTGAGACAGTGTCAGCGGGCTAACATCTTGGGCGATGCTAGCCCCACCCCGCCGGGCTTCCGCCTATCAAGTCGTCTGAACAGGGACAAGAAATTTAGTGGCTTTGCAGAAAAGTCTTTGTCTAACAGCTGTATGGATGCAATGGCGATAAATAAAACCCTAAAATCATATAATTGTTAAGGCCTCTTTGTTTGCTATATTTATTTTTTTCTTAAAATACTTAGGTTTTATTTAATTTATTTTTTTGTTTTGAACTTAATTTTTTATCTTACATTTTTTAAATTAAAAAAAACAGTTCGAACATATTTGATGATTTATATTTTTAAAATTTATTTTAAAAAACAGAAAAATAAATTTACATGTAAAATAAAAATTGATAAAAAGATTTTTTTAAATATTTTCAATACAAAATAAGAAAAATCTTAAAATAAGAAAAATAATTATTTTATTATTTTAAAATTTTTAAAACATAAAACATATAAATAAAAATCAAAACATAGAAAACGACAAGCAAACCAAATACGAACTTAAGTTTTTGAGATTTCTAAAGTTTTGAATTTAACTTCGGATAATCTTCCAAGGAATGATCGCTAAAAAATAAACTAAAATGCTACTATTTAAGGTGTCACTCAAAATTAAATGTTTGTTGACTTGCTACTTTGCTTTATTCTTTGCATTATTTTTGTTCAAAATTAATTAGTGGGAAAACAATAAAAATTAAAAAAATACATAAAAGAATTAAAATTTTGAAAAATCGAATCAACTGGATTTTTTAAAATTATTTTTGTTTAATTTTACTAAAAATTTGATTATAATATTACTAATTCAATCAATTTTGTACAGTTTCTAAAAAAATATTTTTTAATCAAAAATATATTTTGTTCGGCGAACTGGTGGTGAAAAGGCGACAAACAAGCTGCCAGCAAGAGACGAGAAGACCATGGATTGAAAAAATAAAAAATAGATAAATTACAAAAGGTACCCTAATATTTTATTTTCGGTATCACTTTAGTCAACATGTTTTAATTGTAATAGTCAAATTCTTTTCAATCAAGCAACAATTCATTATTTCCTTTAGCTAGTCGTTACTCATAACCGTTAGAATAGGGGTAAAAAGATAATTTTGCCAGATAAAATACAAAACTCTCCCTAAAATTTACCCTTTGTGTCATAATTTCTCATGTTTCAATTATAACAGTTAAATCCTTATATTTTCGATATATCTATAAAATATATTTTATTCAAAATATTTTTCTTTAATTATTTTTAATAAATAATATAACTAATTACTAATATGATTAAATTAGTATTTAATTTAGATTTACATAAAGTACATTTCATCTAAATACAATTACTTTTTTATAAAATTAATAAGATTAAATATTTATTAAAATAAAAATTAATTTATGTAAATAAAATTACATTTTGACATGCAATTTTAGTTTTTATTTAAAAAAATGATAATAGAAAATAAAAATCATAAAAAATAAAAAAAATTCAACACAAATAAAAATCAACAACGTTACCAAACAACCAGGATCATTATTTTCTAAATTTCTTATCCCACAATTTTCTCTATATTATATTATACGCATATATAAACTTTCGTATATACATTTAACTTGAGATAAGACAATTTCTTAATGACTTTTTTATTCTATTTCGTTAATTACAATAACTATTATATTACTCTTTAATAAAAGATTCAATTTTATTAATTGTTAAATAGTTTATATTGAATTTAATAAAATATATCATATTATTTAAACTAAACAAGATACAAGTTTATTATATTATTAATTTAATTGTACTATTAATTTAACTATGTTATTTCTTAAAAATAATTTAATTCAATAAAATAAAAATATATTAAAATTAATTTACTTTTTTCTTGACATTCGATAACACCTCAAAAATTTCTCCAAATTTTTTAACAAACTACCAAAAATTCCTAAAAATTTCTAAAAGTTAGTAAAAATTTAAATTTTTAGCTAACACACAAAAAATTACACCTAACAACTATTATTAAAAGATTACCAAAAGTTCCTAAGAATTTTGCTTCCATGCGGACCCTAAAGTTAAACTAAAGAAAGTTAAACTAAAGAGTCAGAAGTGTACCTGGATTAGAAAAATAGGAACACTGAACAACATTAAAGTCGAGGCTTGTCCAAATGCATTCACACTCTTTAAATCCAAAAAGAAAAAGTCAATGATCCAAGCTATGTCAAGCCCCCCCCCCCCCCAAAAAACCCCCAAAAAAAAAATCCCTACATTAGAGTCTGCGCAACCTTAGATTCCAACGTTACCAAGGTCGATCTTAGACAATAGAAAGACAAAATCTGCAAAACAAATTTCACATGGTCTGGTTGACACAGGGCTAGTTGCACATATTGACAGATCCAAGTAAAGGATTGTCCAGAAATGCAAAAAGGGTAGAAAGCATAGAAATAACATAAACACCAAGCATAGCACAAGTATTCAGAACTTCATTACAAGTCCCACGTCCAAATAAATTAAAGGCGACGAGAAGTTCATGTCAAGTGAAAGCCTTATTAGACACTGATTGGCACACAGTAAAAAATGGGGATTCATGGTCAAGGGTTCACCGCTCTTCCACTGTGCATTCACCTACAAAAACAGGCATTTGTCAGCAAAATCAATTGCGAGAAAATAAATATGGTTTTTAAAGGGAAAAAAATGAAAAAGAAAAAAGATGAGGAAATGGGAAGGAAAGGGATTATTAAATTTCATTACATAGCTTACCCCATCTTTTAGTTCACATGAATAAGCCATTAAGCCTGGCCTGGTTACCAAGATAGCAAAGAAACTAATAACTGGTAATTATTGTAACTGAACCAATAATGAATGAATGCCCGAATAAAATCAAGAGTTATAGCTTCTCCACTGAATCACCAAAACACGTGCTGGTCATTAACTAAGGAGCTTTAGGTTATACTTAAAAATCTAGACCGAAGCAACACATAACAATAACTAGATCTGTATACCAGAGTCAACGTCATAAAACAAAGTGATAAAGAGCTGTAGATGGCTGAACAAGCAAACATGATAGGCAGCCACATCTGCAAATTCTAGTTACCGCTGTTTTTAGCAGCATCTTAGAATAGGAGCCTCATCAAATTTGTTAAAATACAAGATTTATAGTGGAAAGTCTGGAGATAAAATACAGTTTTGTCATTTCGCATAAAGAAGGACCATTTTTGCTAACTTATCTTTCTGTATACCATCCCATCCAACCCCTCGCACTAGAGATATTCGCTCTCAAGAGTATTCCAAATTTCTATCTCCTACTTATCCTGAGATAATTTACAACACACCAAAGTGTAAGGTAGCACAAATACTATAATGTTTGTTTGGATAAGTTATTTACAAAATTGTGCATCAACATACAAAAGTATACTGAAGTAAATATAACAGATTAATATACAGTACATAAAATTACATATTCTTTTATATAAGTCAATATATCATTACATTATTCACGATTGTAAAATATAAATGGTGATGATAAAGAGTTATGTAAAACAATGGATCCATACTAAGAGTTATTTAAAACAATCACCTGACTAATTCAGCTAGCCAGAACGTAAGCTTTTTTTTTGGGGAGGTCTTGAGTTTGACCCAAGCTCCTCATTGGGGGTAAACCTATACATGGATTTTTCATAGTTACTAGTCCACACGGTTTGTGAATGATTGCACAAATCCAATGGGTTTACCTAGTGTATACTAGAGAGTAATGGCTACGGGTTCCCATTGTCATAAAAAAAATTAAGAGATATTTAAATTGATTAAACACGGGTTTTAATATAAATTATATTCACATTCATATACATAACCATACACAAAGCTGTACAACTGGGTCAAAAAAGGTGGTGGTCTTCATTCACTATAGGTTCTCTTACTTGCTCTTAGAGACTTGCAAAAGCCAACCAGGAGGGGAGAACCAATGGCTCACAAATCAACCAATTCCTTCGGACCAATGGTTCAAGAACCAATTGCTTTAGAGGCTTGCAAACGCCAAAATGAGCTCCAGCAAACCCAAGACGCAAGTAGATCATCCCCCCACTCCTTCCAACCAAGTAGAGGAAACCCCCCCTCTTCCCACACCTACTTTCCTTCTGTCAATCCTACCAAAAATACCATAAACCTTAAGAATTTCAATTGGAATTATCAACGGAAGGCCACAATGCTGCAAATCAATGATATTAACAAGGAGATAATAATACCAAACGACAAAAAGCGAATTGAATCACCTATTTACAACTGCCATGTCTAATCACACCCCAACCAACATAAAGATCTAAACTACCCCCAAGCAAAATGGAAACACACAAAAGGATCTTTAATTTTATTTATTTTTTTCCTTAAAATATGAATATACAAAATTATTTAGGGGTAAACGTCAATGTTTCTTGACGACTTCAAGTAGCTTTGCAATTCAAAAACTCCAAAGCACTTCATTTCTAGAAGATGTTCATTTCTTTTCTAACATCATATCCTTTGGAAATACGAATTGCTTGATTCAATTTGTCAGCATTTCATCCCGAAAGGAAGTGGTGCAACTCCCCAGTGTAAACTTTCATTCCAGAGCTGGAAATAGTATGATCACTCAAACCCATGTCAATGTCAACATGGTGTTTCAGATTATGATTATTATCCTCCACTAATCACTCTGTACCAGATAAACAAGACCCAACATAGAATCTTAAATATAAAGCACAATCACAAATATGAGGAATGTCGAATTCCTAACCAAACTGATAAATGCTACAGGCCAACAAACATAGATTACCCATGGAAGTGAACATTCAAGAACCTTAATTTTCAATAAACTAATGCAATTCCGATAGGATATAATGCATACACACAAAAATCTACACCTGTTTCTTGGGAAACAATTAGGCATCGGCAAAAGTAGTCGCGTAAATATAATATTCCGATTGCAGAAAACCCTAATTTATAGGATATAAGGCATACACACAAAAATCTATCCTGTTTCTTGTGAAACAATTATGTATCCACATTAGCAGACGCATAAATATACAGATTCCGATTACATAAAACCCTAATTTCAGGCCGCTAGACATGTATCGTGGGGGAACTGACCTGCGAGGCATCGATAGAACGGTGGCGAGGCGGATTCTCAGTGAGAGTGAGAAGATGACGACGAAGAGTGCGAGTGCGAGTGCGAGTGCGAGTGCGAAGGAAAGGAGATCTTGTTGTAGGCGGCTTCGCCGATGAGATAGATGCCGAAGGCGACGAGGGCGATGCAGAGACCAGGAGTGGCGTGGCGGAGCTGGTTCGTCAGCATCGGGTGCTTTCTCCACTCGTCCCTCCTCCTGAAGAACTCCCCTGTCAGTCCCAATGGCTTCCCCATTCTCTCTCCCTCTCCCTCTCCCTCTCTCTCTCTAATGTCTGCCGTGAGCTTCGATGGGATGGGAATGGAGATGGTGGGCTCGGGCTCGGGCTGGTGTGGCGTAAGTTGGGTTACCAGCCTACGTTGACGGTGCCGGACCATTTTACATTCGGCCTCGACTTTTTTCAAATTTCCAGCTAGGTTCTGTTTGGATTCTTTGGAACAAGCTTCTTGTAAGTTTTATTATTATTATTATTAATGTGCTGCCAGGTTCATGATAATTTATTTATGACAATTGCTGAATTGGCTTTAACATTAAGGATGATAAAAAAAAAAAATTTCTTTTTTCATGTTTTATTATTTACTATATAAAATGGAAAGGAGATCCAAGTAATTGTTGTAATCAACATTAAATATCAAACTATAAAATATATAATTTATAACTCAAGTTTCATAACTAAAATGTACCTTAAAATTATTTCACCTTCCAAAACCAAAAAAACTTATTTGAACAAAATATTAAACTTTTTTGTAAATATATATAAGAAATAATTTTAAAAAACAAACTTTTTTATTGAAAATATAAATTTTCAAGTGCATAATATTTTTACTTCAGGCTTAATTAAGTTTTATATTGAATGTAATAGTTTTTACATCAAATGCAATTCAGATGTAATAATAGAAACTTATACATTTAAAATTTTAAGTTTTAGGTTCGATTTAGAATCTAAAGTTTGTTTTTTTTCCCCAGAAAATTTTATATGAACCCATTTGGTAGTGTAATTCTTTTTTTTTAAAGATGCAAGTTGTAACTTTTTATCCATTTAGTAAAATTAATAATTTTTTGTTGAAAAGGTTAAAAAATTAAAATTTTACATATCTGATAAAGTTTTATACATCTCATAAAACATGTCACAAAAATTACAAAAAGATGTAAATTTTGAAACTGTCAAACTCACGCACTATGGATCCGTTTGGTGCAATACAAGATAACGAAAAATAGTGAAAATGTGATTTGAAAATTTTTTTGGTTTTTAGTGCGCAGCTGACAAACTACGTTTCTCAGAGATAAATAGTGAATTTTTTTTTACTTTTGTATTAACTTTTTGGAAAGAGAAACCGTCGAAACAGTTTTTTATTTCCGTCATAACTATTTTGCATCAAAAAACTTTTTAATTTTTATACCAGCTTTTTGCATCAAAATGTGTTGGTGCTTTTTGCCAGATAGTATACAAAAAATTTATAAAAAATATGTAAAATGTATATCATTCGATAATTTAGGAGTTCGTGTTGACATCCTAAAAAAGGTTTTGCTCATTCGATTAGTAGAATTCTAGTTATGTAATTTTTTAAAAAAATATTGAAATTTTTTTTGAAGTTTGTGAGGGTAATAAAATATTAAAGTGTAACAAATTTTCAGAAGTTTTTAGTTATTATATGTAAATTTCGTCGTACTAAACGGGCCCTATATTATATATATATATTAGTATTGATCCATACAATGTATATTTTTAAATATATTATATATTATACATATTTTTAAATATATTATCCAATATTCTAATAACATTGTACAATTTTATAAAATTTTTGTTGAATTATTTTTTATGTTTATTGAATTATTTTTATTTGTCTTAACGTCATCGAGTGCGGCAAAACGGAAGGCGGATTTACAAACCATTACGTCGCAACGAGTGTGTTCCTCGTGGAAAATTGGGAGGTCAACTTTCTCGGTCATTCTTTTTTTTTTTTTTTTGTTATTTCAGGGTGTCCGGTCCAGCTTACACGCATCTCGATTAATTCCTGAGAACCTGAAGTTAACAATCGGATAAATCCTCCCATAACCACAGTATTAGTGACAAACGAATTTCAAACTTGAGATCATATGAGAGCAACCCCTAGACCCCGGATCAATTCTAACTTTCTCGGTCACTCTTATTCTCTCGTACATTTCCGAGGCAAAAACAAATAAATATTCGCTACAAACGGAGCTCTCCATCCGACTTGTACACCTTTGTCTTCTTCCTCTCCTTTCTATTGCTCAAGCGGGAGAAGAAACAGAGTGGAAAATTGGAATTTCCAAACTCAGTGAGGGAGAGAAAGTCTTCTTTTCTTTTCTTTTCGTTTTTTTTTAGAATCAGAAATGGGAATTCTTCAACTCGGTAGTCTCATTTTCGTTCCTTCTTCTTCTACGATATCGCGGGAAGCAATCTCCCCGAATCCTTTCCATCGCTTGCACATTGCTCGATTTCCACTCCCTCTCGTATAAGCGCAATCAGTTCGAGAGTTTTGGGAAATCGCAATAACGGAATCGCTTCTGTAAGTTAAGGATCAGTTGCTCTGCTAATTCTCCAGACGAGGTGAGAGATTACAATCACTGAATCACGTGTTTCTGTGTGCAAATGAGACATTGATTCCAGCCAGGAATGAACATTCAATCCAAGCTAGCTCAGGTTGTAATGGCCAGTTCAGCCAGTTCGGTATGAGATACAACTAAAAAAGAAAAGAAATTATCAAAATCGAAATTTCTTGAGAATGAGAAGGTAGAGATAGTTGTTTTTGGTCGTGTTTGCACGTTTCTCAGTTTTTTCTCCAATTTCTCTTATGTGTTACTTTTTGGATTGTCTTTTACTCAGAGCTCTGGAATTGTGAAAGAGAAAAGCGTATCTGTCGTTCTTCTGGCTGGAGGAAAGGGCAAAAGGATGGGAGTGAGTCTCTCCCAATCTTTCTATATCAACATATGTTTATTTGCGTGCATAATGCTCCTATTTGTGATCCAGTTAGTTAATTTTTTCAGTTATTTAAATGATACCTGGAACTTGAATTTACTGTGTAGTATTTTTGCATTGGGATTGAAGTTGAAAGTTTATGTAAATCGAATGAAAAATAGCTATGTTAAGGGCTGGTGCTCGCCATCCAACCTAACAATCTAAACTATTAGGTGTTGCTGCCTATCCTCCCTTAGAAGCTCAAGAGCCACCGCATGCTTGCTCAATATTTGATTGATACATGTCTCGGGAGTTTGATGCGCTCTCCCCCCTTTCAATCCCTGGTGCCCTTACTACCTCTACTTGGGACCCACATTGGAGGGTCTCCGATTCACATGGTGGTATTCTCGTTTGCCTCTAAATCTATTTGTCAAGGGTTAGGCATTTGCAAAACAGAAGCCAAAAATTTAAGATATTAGGACGTGTTACCAACTATTTCTAGCAAGCTCAGGAACCAAAGGTACGAACTCATTATGAGATTAAAACATGTCCGCATGAGTCATGACCATAACGCTTAGGCTTAGTGGGACAGCATAGAAGCAAACAACACAAGGATTTGCAGTACCTAACTTCATAGGCTTCTGCATTGTCCTGGAGGTTGAATCCTCCACCTTCTTATTTTTCCATGTATCTTGCAAAATCAAGTAATGCAGTTAGAGTTTTGACTTTCGTGGGTATCTAATATGCAGTAGCACAAAAGTTATTTTTCCGAACTGCACTGTGCATTTTTTTTTTTCTCTATTTTTTCTTTTGATATGGTTTTTAGGGAAAGTAGTCATGGTTTCTCTTTTGTGTATTCGTTGATAATTATATAAAAAAATGTTTCCGTGCTTGCATAGTTGCAAAGGCATGTATATAGTGATACAAATTTCCATGTTCTTCTTTGTCTTCATTTTTTGGTTTTCATCGGTCAGATGATGGTTTTGTTATTTTTGTTCAAATAGGCAAACATGCCAAAGCAGTACCTCCCACTTCTTGGCCAACCAATCGCTTTGTATAGGAAGTTACAACAACCTATCTCAACTCTAGACAGTCTTATCCAACTATGTAGGTTCTGCTTTAATGGGAGGGACTTCTAGAATTGGAACCTATGCTTGTAACACCCAGCATGTCACTCTTGAATGATTTATATAGCATAAGGTAGGGCATCGTAAGAATATTATAACATGATACATAGAATCTTAAAGGCCTCACTGGATTTTATGTGTAAATACTCTTGGATGGATTTGATACTTGAGTAATGATTACTAATGCAAAGTTTATCATAATTTGAATCTTGTGGTATGGTCTTGACACATCAGGCACATTATTTTGCTTCCATAATATGGTTGTATCTCTTCGGAAGTGAGTTTTCAGATTCTGGGGAAATGCTATGGTTTTTCTTGCTCTAGTTATACAAAACCTCCATTGAAATGACTTCTTGATTTCAAAAGCCTTTGGGAACTCATGCTTTTGTCTGGTAGCCTATATATATTTAGAACCTATAATAGGAATCTGGTCATTTTTAGTCCTCAACTTGGTGCAATATTGTTGAAATAGCTTGATATATGTTGTTGGACTTTCTGAAAACTTCATGGTATCAGAACTCTGGTTCTAAGAGGTCCTGGGTTCGAATCTTATTATTCCCCATTTATTGTTGTGTACTTTGTTTGTGTGTATCAGTGTACCTTGTTCGATTTGGTTTGGTTATATTTGCTCCACGTGCAAGTTGGGGGGTTGCATGTGGGGGAAAGTGTTGAAATAACTTAATATACATTGTTGGGCCCATTTTCTAAAAGCTTAAACTTTTGGGACGATTGGTGACTTAAGAAATATTTGTCAAACATACTTTTCAAGGGTTTGGTATGCATTACCTAGCATGGGAGAGTTCACCAATTAAAGCTATAAGATCTTACACGTTTATTTCTGATCGCATTCTTCATTTTGAGGGGAGATTTTTTTTTTTTTTTTTTGGGTAAGTAGAGGAGATATTGAATGCAGAGGAGTTATGCATACTGTTTTGTATATTAATAAAAATTGAAGTAAAGTGATGGTGTCTTACTTATATACTCTTGATATGGGATGTGATGTCCTTTGCAGTTTCTACACTTTCTCGCAAATGATTGAAGTAAAAGAAATCATTGTGGCTTGTGATCCTTCTTACCAGGACATTTTTGAAGGTTGGTGAATTTTCCTATTCATTTCAAGCAATGCAAATGAACACACAGCATTTCCTGGCATCAGATTGTTTTTGATCATGTTAAACTTTTTACTTTCCTGTAGTGTTATGAGAAATACTCAAATTATGTGGTTGGTCCTGTTCTCAGATGCCAAAGAGAAGATCCATGTGGACCTGAAATTTGCATTACCTGGAAAGGAGAGACAAGATTCTGTTTATAGGGGACTTCTGATGCATGCTTACTTTTTGTGTTTATGAAAAAAATGTTTTTTTTTTTTTTTTTTTTCATGCTAAGTCATTGATTTATTGCGTGTTGTATCTATTAGTACAGTTCCCTACTTGTTTAATAAGCAAAATTGATTGCATATTTCAAACATGATAGGAAAAAGAGTTGATTGTGGTCTTTGAAGTATGTTAGGTTATCTTTGTCGCACTCTTTTACTTCAGCAACATACTCAAGTAGCATCATGATCTTTTCTCAAATTAAATTGGTTGCTGAATTTTTTACTTGGAAATACCATGCCGAATTGGTACTGTTTACGTGAAAAGTAAAATTCTGAATCAATCTGTTTTGAATGAAATTTGTTAATGGAGATCCTTTCTTTCTTTCCTGTTTCACACTATAATGTGTTAGAATAATTTCCTAGTTTGTATCTTATTCCTATTTTGTACAAAATTTTGACTGGTATGCATACAGAGCGTAAGCAAACCTATTTGGTTGTCAAACCGTTCAGTATAACCTATAGTCTCAATACACCATCTCACATGTGGCCAAACTCTCTTTTCGAATGGCCCAAACATAAGCGACCAATTGATTTTTTTTTTTTTTTTGGTTAATGAGTTTGAATGCACGGCTTTTGCTTGCTCTAATACCTTGTAATATTATTAGTTACCATCTTATCTAAAAGCTTAATTTATTGGTGAGAGGGGCAACTTTATTTTTTTTTTCTTCTCTCAATATACTACGCAAGTTCACATTGATGCCATATACTGAACAACGAAAGCTGATGCTTAATAGAGTTGTGAAGGTTTCTAGAACTTGGTTTTTAGTCTCAATTGTGGTAGCAAAACATTGCTAGTATATCTCTGTTAATGATGTGACTTGATTTCCATTGAACATGGTTAGGAGTCCGGTGGATAGGTTTTGGGGGACTTTTTTGTGGTTCTACGGAGGTATTTTTAACATTTTGTTGGAATACTGTCAATTTTGAAATATTTGGCAAAGTACTGTTAGTGAGCAAAATATCGCGTTTTTTTGCTAGCCCACCTCTCCTTCTCAATTTTTTGGTTTTTTACGCTTGAACCCTATCCAGCCCATCTTCTCCTCTTCTTCTTCTTCATTTCAACAGGATGTCCTTCTCCTTCTTCTTTTTCATTTTTTGCCGCAAGTCCTCCCTCTTCTTCTTCGTTTCAAGCTACAGTACTTAGGTAAGCTCTCGAAGTCTCCCTTCTAACTCACCCACTCGCCGGCGAAGCTTACCGGTTGGGCTGTTCTTTACCAGCTCTCATTTCCTTATCCATTTTTTGGTTTTTACGATTGGATCCCATACAACCCTTCTTCTTCTTCTTCTTCTTTATGTCAAAACGCAGGCCATTTTCTTCTTTTTCATTTCACATCGCAGGTCCTTCTTCTTCTTCTTCTTCTTTTCGCGCCAACGATTACACCGAAACAGGACCGGTTTTGATATATGAGGTTTTTGTAATATTGTTTTCAAATATATATGAAAGAGTACCGGTACTATTTTAAAAGAGTATCGGTACTGTTTTGAAAGAGTACCGGTACTGTTTTACCGGTACTGTTTACTGTTCGGTATATGAGATTTTTGTGGTACTGTTTTCAAATATATAAGAAAGAGTACCGGTACTGTTTTGGTATATGAGATTTTTGTGGTACTGTTTTCAAATATATAAGAAAGAGTACCGGTA
>QLOD02162262.1:0-13143 GCA_003260245.2 Sideroxylon spinosum
ACATCACCCAAACGTGTTATAATTTTCCTGGGCCTAAGTCTTATTACAAGCACTACAGAAACATATTCTTATAGGAAAAAAGAATTACGTAGCAAAAGTTATGCCTGATTAAAAATTTAACGACCGTGCGTGCACAACGATGCCCTTGGGTCTCCAAGTAGTCTGACGCTATGCTATCTGTACCATCCAATCATGCGATGATTTTCCAGGCCCTTCGTCTCGTCGTAACTTTTCCAGAAATTTATTATAATAAAAAAACGGAGTTATGTAGCAACAAATATGCCTGATTTTTGATTTACTGACTGTGAGGGCATAACGACGACCCAGGTCTGCAAGTAGCCTTTCGCGATGCTATTTACATCATCCAAACGTGTTATATTTTTCCAGTGTCTTCATCTTATCACAAGCTTTGTAGAAACCTACTATAAAAAGAAAACAGAGTTACGTGGCAAAAGTTATGGCCGATTTAAAATTTCAACGACCGCGCGGGCCCTAACAACGATCCCAGGTCTCCAAGCAGCATTCTGCTATACTGTTGAGATCGCCCAATGATGTAATAACTTTCTAGGGCTTTCATCTTATTACAAGTTTTCCAGAATCATATTATAATAAGAAAATGAATTTACGTAACAAAAGTTATGACCGGTCTTAAATTTTACGACCGCGTAGGCATAACCACGACCCCAGGTCTCCAAGTAGCCTTCCGCTATGCTATCTACATCTCTCGATGATGTAATAATTTTCCACTGCCTTCGTCTTACCAAAAGCTTTGCAAAAACATATTATTGTAAGAAAACGGAGTTACATAGTAAAAGTTAAGGCCGATTAAAGATGTTAACGGCAGCACTGGCCTAACTACGACCCCAGGTCTCCAAGTTTTCTTCCTCTTAGCTGTTTACATTTCCCAACGATGTAATAATTTTCCAGGGCCTTTGTGTTATTACAAGCTTTCTAGAAACATACTATCATAAGAAAACGGAGTTACATGGCAAAAGTTATGGCCAATTTAAAATTTTAACGATCACGAGGGGATAATGGCGACCCTACGTCTCCAACTAGTCTTCCGCTATGCTGTTTACATCACCCGATGACGTAATAACTTTCAAGGGTCTTCGTCTTACTACAAGCGTTGCAGAAACATAACATCGTAAGGCAACGGAGTTACGTAGCAAAAGTTATGTCCGATCTAAAATTTCACAACAGCGTGGCAAAACGACGATCCTGGTCTCCGAGTTGTCTTACGCTATGCTATCTGTATCATCCAATCTTTCCAAGGCCTCCGTCTTATCGCAAGCTTTCCAAAAACATGTCATAATAACAAAACAGAATTGTGTAGAGTAGGTTATGCTTGATTTTTGATTCACCGACCCCGCGGGCATAACGACGACCCCAGGTCTCCAATTAGCCATTCGCTATGCTATCTACATCTCCCGATGATGTAATAATTTTCCACTGCCTTCGTCTCATCAAAAGCTTTGCAGAAACATATTATTATTAGAAAACGGTGTCACGTACTAAAAGTTAAAGCCGATTTAAGACGTTAACGGCCGCGCTGGCCTAACTAAGACGCTAGGCCTCCAAGTTTTCTTCGGCTCGGCTGTTCACATCTCCCAACGATGTAACAATGTTCCAGGGCCTTTGTCTTATTATAAGCTTTCTAGAAACATACTATAATAAGAAAACGGAGTTACATGGCAAAAGTTATGGCCAATTTAAAATTTTAACGATCGCGTGGGGATAACGGTGACCCCAGGTCTCCAAGTAGTATTCCGCTATGCTGTTTACATCACCCGATGATGTAATAATTTGCCAAGGTCTTCATCTTACTACAAGATTTGCAGAAACATATTATCGTAAGGTAACAGGGTTACGTAATAAAAGTTATGTCCGATCTAAAATTTAAAAATCGCACGGGCAAAACGTTATCCTGGGTCTCCAAGTTATCTTACGCTATGCTATCTGTATCATCCAAGCTTTCCAGAGCCTCCGTACTATCACAAGCTTTCTAGAAACATGTCATAATAATAAAACGGAATTGTGTAGAAAAGGTTATGCTCGATTTTTGATTTACCGACCGCTCGGGCGTAACGACGACCCCAAGTCTCTAAGTAGCCTTCCGCTATGCTATCTACATCTCCCGATGATGTAATAATTTTCCACTGCCTTCATCTTACCAAAAGCTTTGCAGAAACATATTATTGTAAGAAAATGGAGTTACATAGTAAAAGTTAAGGCCGATTTAAGACGTTAACGGCCGCACTGGCCTAACTACGACCCCAGGCCTCTAAGTTTTCTTCCGCTCAGCTGTTTACATCTCCCAACGATGCAATAATTTTTCAGGGCCTTTGTCTAATTTCAAGCTTTCTAGAAAAATATTATGATAAGAAAACGAAGTTGAATAGCAAAAGTTATGGCCAATTTAAATTTTAACGACTGCGTGGGCATAAGGGCGACCCCAGCTCTCCAAGTAGTCTTCCGCTATGCTGTTTACGTCACCCGATGGCGAAATAATTTGCCAGGGTCTTTTTCTTACTACAAGCTTTGTAGAAACATATTGTCGCAAGATAACGGAGTTACGTAGCGAAAGATATGTCCGATCTAAAATTTAACAACCGCGCGGGCAAAACGACGATCCTGGGTCTCCAAGTTGTCTTACACTATGCTATCTGTATCATCCAAGCTTTCCAGAGCCTCCGTACTGTCACAAGCTTTCTAGAAACATGTCATATTAACAAAACGAAATTGTGCAGAAAACGTTATGCTCGAGTTTTGATTTACTGACCGCGCAGGCATAACGACGACCCCAGGTCTCCAGGTAGCCTTCCGCTATGCTATCTACATCTCCCGATGATGTTAATATTTTCCACTGCCTTCATCTTACCAAAAGCTTTACAGAAACATATTATTGTAAGAAAATGGAGTTACATTGTAAAAGTTAAGGCCGATTTAAGATGTTAACGGCCGCACTGGCCTAACTACGACCCTAGGTCTCCAAGTTTTCTTCCGCTCAGCTGTTTACATCTCCCAACGATGCAATAATTTCTCAGGGCCTTTGTCTCATTTCAAGCTTTCTAGAAACATATTATGATAAGAAAACAAAGTTGAATAGCCAAAGTTATGGCCAATTTAAATTTTAACGACCGCGCGGGCGTAAGGGCGACCCCTGCTCTCCAAGTAGTCTTCCGCTATGCTTTTTACGTCACCCGATGACGTAATAATTTGCCAGGGTCTTCGTCTTACTACAAGCTTTGCAGAAACATATTATCGCAAGGTAACGGAGTTACGTAGCGAAAGTTATGTCCGATCTAAAATTTAACAACCGCGCGGGCAAAACGATGATCCTGGGTCTCCAAGTTATCTTACGCTATGCTATCTGTATCATCCAAGCTTTCCAGGGCCTCCGTCTTATCACAAGCTTTCCAGAAACATGTCATAATAACAAAATGGAATTGTGTAGAAAAGGTTATGCTCGATTTTTTATTTACCGACCGTGCGGGCATAACGATGACCCCAGGTCTCTAAGTAGCCTTCCGCTATGCTATCTACATCACCCGATGATGTAATAATTTTCCACTTCCTTCGCCTTACCAAAAGCTTTGCAAAAACATATTACTGTAAGAAAACGGAGTTACATAGTAAAAGTTAAGGCCGATTTAAGGTGTTAACGGCCGCGCTGGCCTAACTACGACCCCAGGTCTCCAAGTTTTCTTCCGCTCAGCTGTTTACATCTCTTAACGATGCAATAATTTTTCAGGGCCTTTGTCTCATTTCAAGCTTTCTGGAAACATATTATGATAAGAAAACAGAGTTACATAGCAAAAGTTATGGCCAATTTAAAATTTTAACGACCGTGCGGGCATCATAGCGAACCCAGGTCTTCAAGTAGTCTTCCGCTATGCTGTTTACATCACCCGATGACGTAATAATTTTCAAGGGTCTTCATCTTGCTACAACCTTTGCAGAAATATAATATCGTAAGGTAACGGAGTTACGTAGCAAAAGTTATTTCTGATTTAAAGTTTAAGGACCGCACGCACATAGCGACGCTTTTCGGTCTCCGAGTAGTCTAATGCTATGCTATCTGTATCATTCAATGATTTGATAATTTTGAAGAGCCTTCGTCATAGCAAAAACTTTCCAGAAACATGTTATAATAAGAAAACGGAGTTACGTAGGAAAAGTTATGGTCGATTTGAGATTTAACGACCGTGCGGGCATAACCACGACCCTAAGTCTCCAAGCAGTTTTCCGAAATGCTATCGACAACACAACATGATTTAACAATATCCCACGACCTTCGTCTCATTATAAGCTTTCCAGAAATATATTATTATAAGAAAACAGAGTTACGTAGCAAAAGTTATGGCTGATTAAAAAATTTTAGCGACTGTGCGGGCATAACGACGACCCCATGTCTCTAAGTAGTTTCCCCTATACTATTTACACCACCCAATGTTGTAATAATTTTATAGGGCCTTTGTTTTATTACAAGCATTCCAAAAACATATTCTTATAGGAAAAAAGAGTTACGTAGGATGTATGATTTAAAATTTAACGATTGTGCATGCACAACGACGCCCTTGGGTCTCCAAGTAGTCTGATGCTATACTATCTGTATCATCCAATGGTGTGATGCATTCCCAAGGCCTTCGTCTTATCGTAACCTTTCCAGAAAATTATCATAACAAAAAAATGGAGTGGTGTAGCAAAGGTTATGCCTGATTTTAGATTTACTGACCGCGCGGGCATAACGACGATCCCAAGTCTCCAAGTAGCCTTCCGCTATGCTGTTTACATCACCCAAACATGTTATAATTTTCTTGGGCCTAAGTCTTATTACAAGCATTACAGAAACATATTCTTATAGGAAAACAAAGCTACGTGGCAAAAGTTATGTCTGATTTAAAATTTAACGACCGTGCGTGCACAACGACGCCCCTGGGTCTCCAAGTAGTCTGACGCTATGCTATCTGTACCATCCAATCATGCGATGATTTTCCAGGACCTTCGTCTCATCAAAACTTTTCTAGAAATTTATTATAATAAAAAAATGGAGTTATGTAGCAAAAGTTATGCCTGATTTTTGATTTACTGACAGTGCGGGCATAACGACGACCCCAGGTCTCCAAGTAGCCTTTCGCTATACTGTTTACATCATCCAAATGTGTTATATTTTTCTAGTGCCTTCATCTTATCACAAGCTTTTTAGAAACCTATTATAAAACGAAAACAGAGTTAAGTGGCAAAATTTATGGCCGATTTAAAATTTCAACGACCGCGCGGGCCCTAACAACGACCCCAGGTCTCCATGCAGTGTTCTGCTATACTGTTTAGATCACCCAATGATGTAATAACTTTCCAGGGCCTTCATCTTATTACAAGTTTTCCAGAAACATATTATAATAAGAAAATGAATTTACGTAACAATAGTTATGACCGGTCTTAAATTTAACGACCACGCGGGCGTAACGAGGACCCCAGGCCTCCAAGTAGTCTTCCGCTATGCCGTTTAAATCACCCGATGGCGTAATAATTTGCCAGGGTCTTCGTCTTACTACAAGCTTTACAGAAACATATTATCACAAGGTAACGAAGTTACGTAGCGAAAGTTATGTCCGATCTAAAACTTAACAACCGTGCGGGAAAAACGATGATCCTGGGTCTCCAAGTTGTCTTACGTTATACTATCTGTATCATCCAAGATTTCCAGGGCCTTCGTCTTATCACAAGCTTTCCAGAAACATGTCATAATAACAAAACGGAATTGTGTGGAAAAGGTTATGCTCGATTTTTGATTTACCGACCACGCGGGCATAACAACGACCCCAGGTCTCCAAGTAGCCTTCCGCTATGCTATCTACATCTCTCGATGATGTAATAATTTTCCACTACCTTCGTCTTACCAAAAGCTTTGCAAAAACATATTATTGTAAGAAAACAAAGTTACACAGTAAAAGTCAAGGCCGATTTAAGATGTTAACGGCAGCGCTGGCCTAACTACGACCCCAGGTCTAGAAGTTTTCTTCCGCTTAGCTGCTTGCATCTCTCAACGATGTAATAATTTTCCAGGGTCTTTATCTTATTACAGGGTTTCTAGAAACATACTATAATCAGAAAACGAAGTTACATGGCAAAAGTTATGGCCAATGTAAAATTTTAACGATCACGTGGGGATAACGGCGACCCCAGGCCTCCAAGTAGTCTTTCGCTATGGTGTTTACATCACCCGATGACGTAATAATTTTCAAGGGTCTTCGTCTTACTACAAGCGTTGCAGAAATATAACATCGCAAGGTAACGGAGTTACGTAGCGTAAGTTATGTCCGATCTAAAATTTAACAACCGTGCGGCAAAACGACGATCCTGGTCTCCGAGTTGTCTTACGTTATGCTATCTGTATCATCCAATCTTTCTGGGGCCTCCATCTTATCACAAGCTTTCCAAAAACATATCATAGTAACAAAACGGAATTGTGTAGAGAAGGTTATGCTCGATTTTTAATTCCCCGACCTTGCGGGCATAATGATGACCCCAGGTCTCCAAGTGGCCATCCGCTATGCTATCTACATCTCCCGATAATGTAATAATTTTCCACTGCCTTCGTCTCATCAAAAGCTTTGCAAAAACATATTATTATTAGAAAACGGAGTTACGTACTAAAAGTTAAAGCCGATTTAAGATGTTAACGGCCGCGCTGGCCTAACTAAGACCCTAGGCCTCCAAGTTTTCTTCCACTCGGCTGTTCACATCTCCCAACGATGTAATAATTTTCCAAGTAGTCTTCCGCTATGCATTTTACATCACTCGATGACGTAATAATTTTCCAGGGTCTTCATCCAACTATAAGCTTTGCCGAAACATATTATTGTAAGATAACGGAGTTATGTAGTGAAAGTTATGTCCGATCTAAAATTTAAAAACCGCATGGGTAAAACGTTGATCTTGGGTCTCCAAGTTGTCTTACGCTATGCAATCTGTATCATCCAAGCTTTCCAGGGCCTCCGTCTTATCACAAGCTTTCCAGAAACATGTCATAATAACAAAATGGAATTGTGTAGAAATGGTTATGCTCGATTTTTTATTTACCGACCGCACGGGCATAACGACGACCCCAGGTCTCCAAGTAGCCTTCCGCTATGCTATCTACATCTCCCGATGATGTAATAAATTTTCTCTGCCTTCGTCTTACCAAAAGCTTTGCAAAAACATATTATTCTAAGAAAACGGAGTTACATAGTAAAGGTTAAGGCCGATTTAAGATGTTAACGGCCGCACTGGCCTAACTACGACCCTAGGTCTCAAAGTTTTCTTCCGCTCAGCTTTTACATCTCTTAACAATGCAATAATTTTTCAGGGCCTTTGTCTCATTTCAAGCTTTCTAGAGACATATTATGATAAAAAAACAGAGTTACATAGCAAAAGTTATGGCCAATTTAAAATTTTAACGATCACGCGGGCATCATAGGGACCCCTGGTCTCCAAGTAGTCTTCCGCTATGCCGTTTACATCACCCGATGACGTAATAATTTTCAAGGGTCTTCAACTTTCTACAACCTTTGCAGAAATATAATATCGTAAGGTAACGGAGTTAAGTAGCAAAAGTTATTCTGATTTAAAATTTAACGACCGCACACGCATAGCGACGCTTTTGGGTCTCCGAGTAGTCTAATGCTATGCTATCTGTATCATTCAATGATTTGATAATTTTGTAGTGCCTTCGTCTTAGCGCAAGCTTTCCAGAAACATGTTATAATATGAAAACGGAGTTACGTAGCAAAAGTTATGGCCGATTTGAGATTTAACGACCATGCGGGTATAACCACGACCCTAAGTCTCCAAGCAGTTTTTTGAAATGCTATCGACAATACAACATGATTTAACAATATCCCACGTCCTTTGCCTCATTATAAGCTTTCCAGAAACATATTATTATAAGAAAACGGAGTTACGTAGCAAAAGTTATGGCCGATTAAAAATTTTAGCGACTGGGCGGGTATAACGATGACCCCATGTCTCTAAATAGTTTCCTTATACTATTTACACCACCCAATTCTGTAATAATTTTATAGGGCCTCTGTTTCATTAAAAGCATTCCAGAAACATATTCTTACAGGAAAACAGAGTTACGTAGCAAAAGTTATGTATGATTTAAAATTTAACGACCGTGCATGCCCAACGACACCCTTGGGTCTCCAAGTAGTCTGATGCTATACTATCTGTATCATCCAATGGTGTGATGCATTTCCAGGGCCCTCGTCTTATCGTAACCTTTCCAGAAACTTATCATAACAAAAAAACAGAGTGGTGTAGCAAAAGTTATGCCTGATTTTAGATTTTCTGACCGCGCGGGCATAACGACGACCCCAAGTCTCCAAGTAGCCTTCCGCTATGCTGTTTACATCACCCAAACGTGTTATAATTTTCCTGGGCCTAAGTCTTATTACAAGCACTACAGAAACATATTCTTATAGGAACACAGAGTTACGTAGGAAAAGTTATGTCTGATTTAAAATTTAACGACCGTGCGTGCACAACGATGCCCCTGGGTCTCCAAGTAGTCTGACGCTATGCTATCCGTACCATCCAATCATGCGATGATTTTCCAGGGCCTTCGTCTCATTGTAACTTTTCCAGAAATTTATTATAATAAAAAAACGGAGTTATGTAGCAAAAGTTATGCCTGATTTTTGATTTACTGACTGCGCGGGTATAACGACGATCCCAGGTCTCCAAGTAGCCTTTCGCTATGCTGTTTACATCATCCAAACGTGTTATATTTTTCCAGTGTCTTCATCTTATCACAAGCTTTGTAGAAACCTATTATAAAAAGAAAACAGAGTTACGTGGTAAAAGTTATGGCCGATTTAAAATTTCAAAGACCGTGCGGGCCCTAACAACGACCCCATGTCTCCAAGCAGCGTTCTGCTATACTGTTTAGATTGCCCAATAATGTTATAACTTTCTAGGGCTTTCATCTTATTATAAGTTTTCCAGAAACATATTATAATAAGAAAACGAATTTACGTAATAAAAGTTATGACCGGTCTGAAATTTTACGACCGCGCGGGCGTAACGAGGACCCTAGGCCTCCAAGTAGTCTTCCGCTACGCCGTTTAAATCACTCGATGGTGTAATAATTTGCCAGGGTCTTCGTCTTACTACAAGCTTTGTAGAATCATATTATCGCAAGGTAGCGGAGTTACGTAGCGAAAGTTATGTCCGATCTAAAATTTAACAACCGTGCAGGTAAAACGACGATCCTGGGTCTCCAAGTTATCTTACGCTATGCTATCTGTATCATCCAAGATTTCCAAGGCCTTCGTCTTATCACAAGCTTTCCAGAAACATGTCATAATAACTAAACGGAATTGTGTGGAAAAGGTTATGCTCGATTTTTTATTTACCGACTGCGCGGGTATAACAACGACCCCAGGTCTCCAAGTAGCCTTCCGCTATGCTATCTACATCTCTCGATGATGTAATAATTTTCCACTGCCTTCGTCTTACCAAAAGCTTTGCAAAAACATATTATTGTAAGAAAACGGAGTTACATAGTAAAAGTTAAGGCCGATTTAAGATGTTAACGGCAACACTGGCCTAACTACGACCCCAGGTCTCCAAGTTTTTTTCCTCTTAGCTGTTTACATTTCCCAAGGATGTAATAATTTTCCAGGGCCTTTGTCTTATTACAAGCTTTCTAGAAACATACTATAATAAGAAAACGGAGTTACATGGCAAAAGTTATGGCCAATTTAAAATTTTAACGATCACGAGGGGATAACGGCGACCCCACGTCTCCAACTAGTCTTCTGCTATGCTGTTTACATCACCCGATGACGTAATAATTTTCAAGGGTGTTCGTCTTACTACAAGCGTTGTAGAAATATAACATCGCAAGGTAACGGAGTTACGTAGCAAAAGTTATGTCCGATCTAAAATTGAACAACCGTGTGGCAAAACGACGATCCTGGTCTCCGAGTTGTCTTACGCTATGCTATCTGTATCATCCAATCTTTCCAAGGCCTCCGTCTTATCGTAAGCTTTCCAAAAACATGTCAAAATAGCAAAACGGAATTGTGTAGAGAAGGTTATGCTCGATTTTTTATTCACCGACCCCGCGGGCAAAACGACAACCCCAGGTCTCCAATTAGCCATCCGCTATGCTATCTACATCTCCCGATGATGTAATAATTTTCCACTGCCTTCGTATCATCAAAAGCTTTGCAGAAACATATTATTATTAAAAAATGGAGTTACGTACAAAAAGTTAAAGCCGATTTAAGACGTTAACGGCCGCGCTGGCCTAACTAAGACCCTAGGCCTCCAAGTTTTCTTCCGCTCGGCTGTTCACATCTCCCAACGATGTAACAATGTTCCAGGGCCTTTGTCTTATTACAAGCTTTCTAGAAACATACTATAATAAGAAAACGGAGTTACATGGCAAAAGTTATGGCCAATTTAAAATTTTAACGATCGCGTGGGGATAACAGCGGCCCCAGGTCTCCAAGTAGTATTCCGCTATGTTGTTTATATTACCCGATGACGTAATAATTTGCCAAGGTGTTCATCTTACTACAAGCTTTGCAGAAACATATTACCGTAAGGTAACGGGGTTACATAGCGAAATTTATGTCCGACCTAAAATTTAAAAATCGCGCGGGTAAAACGTTATTCTGGGCCTCCAAGTTGTCTTATGCTATGCTATCTGTATCATCCAAGCTTTCCAGGGCCTCTGTACTATCACAAGCTTTCTAGAAACATGTCATAGCAACAAAACAGAATTGTGTAGAAAAAGTTATGCTCGAGTTTTCATTTACCGACCGCGCGGGCATAACGACGACCCCAGGTCTCCAAGTAGCCTTCCGCTATGCTATTCACATCTCCCGATGATGTAATAATTTTCCACTGCCTTCATTTTACCAAAAGCTTTGCAGAAACATATTATTGTAAGAAAATGGAGTTACGTAGTAAAAGTTAAGGCCGATTTAAGATGTTAACGGCCGCACTGGCCTAACTTCGACCCCAGGTCTCCAAGTTTTCTTCTGCTCAGCTGTTTACATCTCCCAACGATGCAATAATTTTTCAGGGCCTTTGTCTCATTTCAAGTTTCCTAGAAACATATTATGATAAGAAAACGAAGTTGAATAGCAAAAGTTATGGCCAATTTAAATTTTAACGACCGCGCGGGCATAAGGGCGACCCCAGCTCTCCAAGTAGTCTTCCGCCATGCTGTTTACATCACCCGATGATGTAATAATTTGCCAGGGTCTTCGTCTTACTACAAGCTTTGCAGAAACATATTATCGTAAGATAACGGAGTTACGTAGCGAAAGTTATGTCCGTTTTAAAATTTAAAACCGCGCGGCAAAAACGTTGATCTTGGGTCTCCAAGTTGTCTTATGCTATACTATCTGCATCATCCAAGCTTTCCAGGGCCTCCGTCTTATCACAAGCTTTCCAGAAACATGTCATAATAACAAAATGGAATTGTGTAGAAAAGGTTATGCTCGATTTTTGATTTACCGACCGCGCGGGCATAACGATGACCCCAGGTCTCCAAGTAGCCTTCCGCTATGCTATCTACATCTCTCGATGATGAAATAATTTTCCACTGCCTTCGCCTTACCAAAAACATATTATTGTAAGAAAACGGGGTTACATAGTAAAACTTAAGGCCGATTTAAGATGTTAACGGCCGCACTGGCCTAACTACGACCCCAGGTCTCCAAGTTTTCTTCCACTCAGCTGTTTACATCCCTTAACGATGCAATAATTTTTCAGGGCCTTTGTCTCATTTCAAGCTTTCTAGAAACATATTATGATAAGAAAACGGAGTTACATAGCAAAAGTTATGGCCAATTTAAAATTTTAACGACCGCGCGGGCATCATAGTGACCCCAGGTCTCCAAGTAGTCTTCCGCTATGCTGTTTACATCACCCGATGACGTAATAATTTTCAAGGGTCTTCATCTTACTACAACCTTTGCAGAAATATAATATCGTAATGTAACGGAGTTACGTAGCAAAAGTTATTTCTGATTTAAAGTTTAAGGACCGCACGCGTAGAGCGATGCTTCTGGGTCTCCGAGTAGTCTAATGCTATGCTATCTGTATCATTCAATGATTTGATAATTTTGAAGAGCCTTCGTCTTAGCGCAAGCTTGCCAGAAACATGTAATAATAAGAAAACGGAGTTACGTAGGAAAAGTTATGGTCGATTTGAGATTTAACGACCGTGCGGGCATAACCACGACCCTAAGTCTCCAAGCAGTTTTCCGAAATGCTATCGACAACACAACATGATTTAACAATATCCCACGACCTTCGTCTCATTATAAGCTTTCCAGAAATATATTATTATAAGAAAACAGAGTTACGTAGCAAAAGTTATGGCTGATTAAAAAATTTTAGCGACTGTGCGGGCATAACGACGACCCCATGTCTCTAAGTAGTTTCCCCTATACTATTTACACCACCCAATGTTGTAATAATTTTGTAGGGCTTTTGTTTTATTACAAGCATTCCAGAAACGTGTTTTAATTTTCCTGGGCCTAAGTCTTATTATAAGCATTACAGAAACATATTCTTATAGGAAAACAGAGTTACGTGGCAAAAGTTATGTCTGATTTAAAATTTAACGACCGTGCATGCACAACGATGCCCCTGGGTCTCCAACTAGTCTGACGCTATGCTATCGTTACCATCCAATCATGCGATGATTTTCCAGGACCTTCGTCTCATCATAACTTTTCCAGAAATTTATTATAATAAAAAAATGGAGTTATGTAGCAAAAGTTATGCCTGATTTTTGATTTACTGATTGCGCAGGCATAACGACGACCCCAGGTCTCCAAGTAGCCTTTCGCTATGCTGTTTACATCATCCAAACGTGTTATATTTTTCCAGTGCCTTCATCTTATCATAAGATTTTTAGAAAACTATTATAAAAAGAAAACAGAGTTACGTGGCAAAAGTTATGGCCGATTTAAAATTTCAACGACCGCGCGGGCCCTAACAACGACCCCAGGTCTCCATGTAGTGTTCTGCTATACTGTTTAGATCGCCTAATGATGTAATAACTTTCCAGGGCCTTCATCTTATTACAAGTTTTCCAGAAACATATTATAATAAGAAAATGAATTT
>QLOD02162293.1:0-13139 GCA_003260245.2 Sideroxylon spinosum
TTGAGTTTGTAACCAACGTTTATTTTAGTGAAAGTTTTTAGAGGAGTTTCCTGTGTGGATTCCTCGCCACATATATTGCCTTCTGCTTTCAATTATTTATGTGATTGATTGCTTGGGATATCTAGCACAGTACACGTGTGAATTTTCAGAGGGTTTAGTCACTCAATGTGTACCATCAATAACTTTCTTTTCCTTCAACAAAGATAGCAACTTTAAATTAGGATGTTCACGTCGTTCATGCCAAATTGAATAGGAATAACCTTTCATAATTGCACTCAAAGCCTCCTAAGAATTTCTATTTAAGGTGTAGAGCTGCCTTTGTTATGCCCCTTGGCTATTATCTTTTGGTTTTGGTCCTTGACAACAAAACCATAAGAGGTGAATTCAAAAGTACACAAATTATTTGAGTTAACTTTCCAACAAACAATAAATTTTTAGTTATATTAGAAACAGCAAGAACATCATTCAATTTTAGTTCCCCATCATTTACGGTAATATGAGCATCACCAATGTGAGATAGTGGTAAGCTATTTCCGTTTCCAACATAAATCACATCACTCCCAATATATGGCTTGATGTAAGATAATTTACCAACATCATTTTTCATGTGTGAGGTAGCTCCGGAATCGATGTAAAATGATTGATCATTTGGATCATTAAGGGCACATGCGACGAATTGTTGAGTATAATTTTTTGATTGGTACGAATAATCAAAACCTATACTAACAATCAATATCAAGTTGATTAGATTTTCCATAAATTTGGTAAGTAGTTTTACCATTATTGGTTCCATTATTTGAATGCTGATGTTACTGTGTGAAGGGATTCCTTTCCTTCGGTTGGCTTGTATTGTTATTCTTCTATCCAAAATTTTTACCAGTATTCTAATTTTCAGTTTGAGCATTGTAGCGCCCAGTTGGGATGAAATCTTTGCCCCTTGAATTGAACTGTCCTCCACTACCATGACCATTTCTAACACGAACATGCTAACCGAAGAATGCTTGAGCATGCTCTAGATATGTCTTTCATCTTTCATTTTTGTTTGCAGCTAATGTTTGCTCATGGCCTTGTAGAGCAAGCATGAACTAACTGAAGGCTGGATATGGTGGTTTAGTAAGCATCGTGGTTCGAAAATCCATAGACCATGGGCCTAAACCATGAACAAATTGGAAGACTTTGTCAAGGTTGGAAATCAATTTCTTGATGGCAGCGAGATTATCACAATTAGATCTAATTTTTTTTTTCTTAAGATATTCTTCAAGAAATTTTGACCCTTTCCTGAGGGATATTCACGTATTTTCCAAACGCCGTTCTGTCTCAATGTGGCCGGAAGTAGTTGCTCTTCAAGCATGGCCCAAACCTGATATGCCGTTTCAGCACCAAAGATATACTAATGACTTCTTTTTTTTTTTTTTTTTCATAGTTCCAAGAAGCCATGAAGTAAGTAGCCCATCGTTATTAACCCAAGTCTGATAAAGTGAGTTGGCACCTTCCTTTTCCTCTTCATCTTCAAGTTCTTTAGTGGGTTTTTTTTATCAATTATAATATGATGAAGTACACCAAGACTGCAAACTAAAGGAATGACTTGGGAATGCCACAGGACGAAATTTGTGAGGTTTAGTTTGACTGAAATCAAACTAGAGCACTGATGGAAAGACCAGATATTGAGTTCAGGTTCTTTTAATTTCGAAGAGAAAGACATTCTCAGCTTACAGTATTTAGCTCTGATACCATGAAAAACTTTGACAACTTAGGGCAATGAAACTTGAATTTTCTTGTTGATCTTGGGATATGTATATATACATATTTTCACAAGTTAAATTATAAAACAAATATAAACAAATCAATTGACAGTAACCATCAAAGACAATTTGTGCCATCCTTAGCAATACATGTGATACTCTTGGTAATTAACCGTTAGAGTTGATTTTTGGCTTGATTCTTCGTAAGTGATCATTGTAGTTGATTTTAGATTGATTGTGTGGGTTGATTACTAGGTGTCTCTATGACCAACGGGATTCCGTCCATGATTAAAGGGATTATTAACACTACTAAACTATTTAAAAGAAAATCCCCTCTAAGGTTCAATAGTTAAGAGGAACATATATATACTAC
Source organism: Sideroxylon spinosum (assembly GCA_003260245.2). Lineage (NCBI taxonomy): Eukaryota > Viridiplantae > Streptophyta > Magnoliopsida > Ericales > Sapotaceae > Sideroxylon > Sideroxylon spinosum. The sequence goes on from QLOD02162293.1 coordinate 2,116, forward strand.
AAGAGGGAACGGTTTTTTCGGCCGCTTATACTTTCCTCGACCGCCCAAGGACTGTTAAATGATGGTTGCATGGGTCGAGAAAGACCATACACAACCGCCTCGAAGCGGTCGGCAAAACTTTTCGACCCCCTAAAGTGAGCAACATAAGGTTGGTAAGCTTTTTTTCTCGATTGCTTAAAGGTGGTCGAAATAGGTAATCCTCGACCACCTAAAACGGTCGATGTGGTCTCGTTTTGTACATGTTTTTGTTGACCGCTAAGAGACGGTCGATATTGCTCCCTCGTTTTCTCGAATGCTTATAGGCGGTCAAGAAAAGCTGTATTCTTTTACAAAAATATGCTTATTTCATCTTAAACTACGAAATAACCTGTACATTTATGTAACAAAACCTGTGCATTGATTAAGCTTCTATATGCACTACGACAAAATTACAAAATTTTATAAAATATGTAACAAAATACACATGACGTCATCCTTAATTTTACAGAAACTTTGAAAACAAAACAATATCTTCTTACCATGCGTCAACCTTAAAACAGTTAGAGAACCCATCAAATCTGAAATTAACAAAAAAAATTAATGAGAAAATGATTATATTGAATGAAATTAAAATTAAAATCATAAACAAACTAAAAGTGCAAATATTTAAATTTCATCAAATTAAAAGTATAAACTTCGCGAGGGCATTCATGTCCATCTAGGACTCCGATTGGAGCCTGGTTGATTCTTTTAGTTTCTAAATGGTGTACACTAACTACACATGAAGTTTTGTTTACAATAGACCCCGTTTGTTCGGTTTGAGCGGCAAAATCTAAGTTTAAATTATTTCAAAGCCTAAAGCGTAAATTGAAAACTACCTGGGGCTATTCATGGCCATCCGTCACTCGGATTCAGGCCTCGTTCATTCCTACAGTTTCTAAATGGTATGGACTCACTACATGTGAAGTTTGGTTCGTAATAGACCCCGTTTGCTCGGTTTGAGCAGTGAAATCCTAAGTTTAAATTATTTCTAAGCCTAATGCGTAAACTGAAAAACTACCTCAGGTCATTCATGGCCATCCGAGACTTGGATTCGAGCTTGATTCATTCCTATAATTTTTAAATGGTGTACACTCACTACGCGTGAAGTTTGGTTCGGTAGTGAATCCGAAGTTTAATTTATTTCTCAGCTTTATGCGTAAACTGAAAACTACCCGGGGCCATTCATGGTCATTTGGGACTCGGATTCAGGCCTCGTTCAATCCCTGCAGTTTCTAATGGTGTACGCTCACAACATGTGAAGTTTAGTTCTCAACAAAACCTGTTTGCTCAGTTTGAGTAGTGAAATCCTAAGTACGGGTGCTCTTAGCTTTATGTGTAAACTCAACCCTTTGTGAGGCAATTCTTAGCGTTCCAGGACTCAGATTTAAGCTTGTTTCATTCCTGCCATTTCTAAATGGCGTACACTCACTACACATGAATTTTGGTTCGCAACAGACCTCGTTTGCTCAGTTTGAGCAGTGAATCCTAAGTTTAAATTATTTCTAAGCCTAATGTGTAAGCGAAAAACTACCCGGGGCCATTCATGGCCATCCAGGACTCTGATTCGAGCTCAATTCATTCTTGTAGTTTCTCAATGGTGTACGCTCACTAAACGTGAAGTTTGGTTCGCAATAGACCCAATTTACTCAGTTTGTGCAGTGAAATCCGAATTTTAATTTATTTCTTAGCCTTATGTGTAAACTGAAAACTACCCAAGGCCATTCACGGCCATCCAGGACTCAGATTTAGGCCTTGTTCATTCTTACAGTTTCCAAATGGTGTACACTCACTACACGTGAAGTTTGATTTTTAACAGACCCCATTGGCTTGGTTTGAGCAGTGAAATCCTAAGTATGGGTGTTCTAAGCCTTATGTGAAAACTTGACCCTTCGCGAGGCCATTCATGGCCTTCCGACACTCAGATTCGAGCTCGGTTTATTTCTATAGTTTCTAAATAGTGTACACTCATTACACACAAAGTTTGGTTTGTAACAGACCCCGTTTGATCAGTTTGAGCAGTGAAATCCTAAGTTTAATTTACTTCTAAGCCTTATGCATAAACTGAAAAATACCTGGGGCCATTCATGACCATTTGTAACTCGGATTCAAGCCCGATTCATTCTTGTAATTTCTAAATAATGTGAACTCACTACACGTGAAGTTTGATTAGCAATAGACCCCGTTTGCTAAAATTGAGCAGTGAAAGTCTAAGTACGGGTGCTCTAAGACTTATGTGTAAACTTGACACTTCGTGGGGCCATTCATGGCCTTCCGGGACTCGGATTTAAGCACGGTTTATTCTTGTAATTTCTAAATAGTGTACACTCATTACACATAAAGTTTGGTTCACAATTGACCCCATTTGTTTGGTTTAAGCCGTGAAATCCTAAGTTTAATTTATTTCTAATCCTTATGCGTAAACTAAAAAAACAACCTCGGGTCATTAATGGCCATCCGGGACTCGGATTCGAGCCTGATTCATTCCTATAATTTTTAAATGGTGTACACTCACTACGTGTGAAGTTTGGTTCGGTAGTGAATCCGAAGTTTAATTTATTTCTCAGCCTTATGCGTAAACTGAAAACTACCCGGGGCCATTCATGGTCATTTGGGACTCGGATTCAGGCCTCGTTCATTCCCTGCAGTTTCTAATGGTGCACGCTCACTACATGTGAAGTTTAGTTCTCAACAAAACCTGTTTGCTCAGTTTGAGTAGTGAAATCCTAAGTACGGGTGCTCTTAGCTTTATGTGTAAACTCAATCCTTTGTGAGGCAATTCTTGGCATTCCAGGATTCAGATTTAAGCTTGTTTCATTCCTGCCATTTCTAAATGGCGTACACTCACTACACATGAAGTTTGGTTCGCAACAGACCTCGTTTGCGCAGTTTGAGCAGTGAATCCTAAGTTTAAATTATTTCTAAGCCTAATGTGTAAGCAAAAAACTACCCAGGGCCATTCATGGCCATCCAGGACTCTGATTCGAGCTCAATTCATTCTTGTAGTTTCTCAACGGTGTACACTCACTAAACGTGAAGTTTGGTTCGCAATAGACCCAATTTACTCAGTTTATGCAGTGAAATCCGAATTTTAATTTATTTCTTAGCCTTATGTGTAAACTGAAAACTACCCAAGGCCATTCACGGCCATCCAGGACTCAGATTTAGGCCTTGCTCATTCCTACAGTTTCCAAATGGTGTACACTCGCTACACGTGAAGTTTGATTTTTAACAGACCCCATTAGCTTGGTTTGAGCAGTGAAATCCTAAGTATGGGTGTTCTAAGCCTTATGTGAAAACTTGACCCTTCGCAAGGCCATTCATGGCCTTCCGACACTCAGATTCGAGCTCGGTTTATTTCTATAGTTTTTAAATGGTGTACACTCATTACACACAAAGTTTGGTTTGCAACAGACCCCGTTTGATCAGTTTGAGCAGTGAAATCCTAAGTTTAATTTACTTCTAAGCCTTATGCGTAAACTGAAAAATACCTGGGGCCATTCATGACCATTTGTAACTCGGATTCAAGCCCGATTCATTCTTGTAATTTCTAAATAATGTGAACTCACTACACGTGAAGTTTGATTAGCAATAGACCCCGTTTGCTCAAATTGAGCAGTGAAAGTCTAAGTACGGGTGTTCTAAGACTTATGTGTAAACTTGACACTTCGTGGGGCCATTCATGGCCTTCCGGGACTCGGATTTGAGCACGGTTTATTCTTGTAATTTCTAAATGGTGTACACTCATTACACATAAAGTTTGGTTCACAATAGACCCCATTTGTTTGGTTTAAGCCATGAAATCCAAAGTTTAATTTATTTCTAATCCTTATGCGTAAACTAAAAAAACTACACGGGACCATTCATGGCCATCCGGGACTCGGATTCGAGCCCGGTCCATTCCTACAGTTTCTAAATGCTATACACTCACTACACATGAAGTTTGGTTCACAACAAACCTCGTTTGTTCAGTTTGAGCAGTGAAATCTTAAGTACGGGTATTCTAAGCCTTATGTGTAAACTCGACCCTTTGCAGAGCCATTCATAACCTTCTAGGAGTTGGATTCAAGCCCAATTCATTCCTACAGTTTTCAAATAGTGTACACTCCCCACACGCGATGTTTGGTTTGCAATAGACCCCGTTTGCTCGGTTTAAGCAGTGAAATCCTAAGCTTAATTTATTTTTAAGCCTTATGAGTAAACTCAAAACAACCTGGGGCCATTCATGGACTCACTACATGTGAATTTTGGTTTACAATAGACCATATTTGCTCGGTTTGAACAGTGAAATCCTAAGTACGGGTGTTCTAAGCCTTATGTGTAAACTCGAGCCTTCACGGAGCCATTCATGGCCTTCTGGGACTCGGATTCGAGCCCGATTCATTCTTACAGTTTCTAAATGGTGTACACTCACTACACATAAATTTTGGTTCACAACAGACCCCGTTTGCTCGGTTTGAGAGTGAAATCCTGAGTTTAATTTATTTCTAAGTCTTATGTGTAAACTGAAAACTACCCAGGGCCATTCATGGCCATCCGCGACTTGGATTCGAGCTCAGTTCATTCCTACAGTTTTTTTAAATGTTGTAAGCTTACTACAGATGAAGTTTGGTTCACAACAGACCCTGCTTGCTCGGTTTAAGTCGTGAAATCCTAAGTTTAATTTATTTCTAAGCCTGAAAACTATTTGTGGCCATTCATTGCCATCCGGGACTCAGATTTGAGCCCGGTTCATTCCGATAGTTTCTAAATACAATACACTCACTACACGTGAAGTTTAGTTCACAACAAACCTCGTTTGCACTATTTTGAGTAGTGAAATCCTAAGTATAGGTGTACACTCTAAGCCTTATAAGTTAACTCTATTTCATAAACTATATGGAGTAATTTAAACTAACAATTGATAAACACCGTTATACCTCATATTGATCATTTGTATGTCCATCAGGCAGGCCCGGTATCATCGTCTCCATCCTATAATTAAGCATTTACACTTTCAGTTATCCATAATTGTATGGAAAATGCTTTTCATGCTCAAAGATTTAAGCCACAAAACACATATTATCGTACTTGCGTTCGGTGTTGATTATCATGAATCTCTTCCCACAACTGCTCTCGTAGCTGAGTGAAGCGTTCTTCCATCTCAACACGTATCTCCTTGATCACATCTGCTCGCCCCGAATCCCAGTCTGTACCTCAGCACGGATTTCTGCTTGGATCCCATCCCAGAGCTCAACTCGAAGCTCGGTGCATAAATGCTCACCTACGTCTGAGTGGAATGTGTCCAAGCGCTGAGCTACGACTCACTCGATCTCTGCCTCGGTTCGTCTCTGCGACGCCGCACCATACGCTTCTACAGGTGCCTCCTGAATCACAAATCGGGTTATACTGGAGCCTACGCTGTGCGAGTAGCCATATCCATCCCGACCAAAGACCTCGGTATACACCCTGTCCCAGAGCTTAGACAAGTCACGCTCTGCCTCTGGTAGCTCTACTAGATGTGCTTGAATCTGCCCGATGATGGCCTGGACCTCAGGGTGTGCGGGGTTACATATCCTCTCAAATACGGTAATTCAATCGGTGGGAATCCCTTGCACTCACATCTGCATAACATGTGAACGGTCATTAGCTAACGAAAAAAATTATTTAACTTACTAATACAGATTAGACAAATATAAGTTTCAGTTAAGTATAACACACTTGTATACCTCATGGAGTATATCCTGGATGTGCTTTTCCTCAGTCGTGTGAGGCGTGCTGAGGTTGGCCCGATTGGCCAGTTTGTAGCCGCTTTAGCCTACATTAAAATTAGCGAAAATAATTATAAATATTTATTATTGTAACAAACGCGAACGGGTTAAATTATAAACCTTTATTAAATTAAACCTGGGCTGAGTCGCTCGATCAATATGCTACAATATCTGGCCACTGCTCTGGTACCACGCAAGAAGGACATCGCTATAGGATGTCTGTGGATCCCATGAAAGGTGTGAAATACTTCCTCTTCACGATACACTTGTGGTCCTTCCTAGATCATTAGGCATTTGGCCATACAGACTAGCCAAAACTCTGGAGGAGAATCAATCACATTATCCTAATCACACAATAAATGTTATATATTAGTAACAATACTACGTCAGGATAATTTTAATGGAAATATGTTAACGTTTCTCACCATAACCTCCTTCTGTATGCGGTCTAATGTCTCGACAGGCACAGCTGCCCAATCCATGGTATACTACGGCACTAGGTGACTATCACGATCTATCACGCCCTGCTGCCTAATCAACTGGGCACCCAACTTCCCTAAAAGGTGATGGTGTCCACTGAACTCAACCTGAAAAGGTTGGCCACTACCCCAACCCTGTAGAGGAGTAGTAGGCCCCCTCGTAGCACGAGAGGTAACTGTGGAAGTCACTGACCCTGTTAAGTTTTAACTCGATCTTCCATTTATGAACTAATTGTATAACTAACCAATATAAATTACCATCTACATAAAAGAAACATATACCTGATGAAACCAAAGTACCAGGGCACTGCGTGGCTGGTTGAGTAGCCTCTAGGGTAGATGTGGCAAATATGATGGGTAGCTGAGTAACCTGCAGGGTAGACGTGGAGCCTGTAGGAGGAGGTCGTGCTTGTCGAGACGATGATGCATCCTGACACACTCGGCTGAGGATGTGTATAGGGACCCGAGTGGAACTGGATGGCTTGAAAGGGGACCGGGGAAAAGTAGTATTGATGGTCGGTGATCGGAAAAGTGAGCAAGATGAATGTAATAAAGACCGGTGGCTGTGGGGTCTACAGATAAGGGAGGGAAGTATATACGGTGGTGGGCTAAGTGGTATCGAGTGTCTAGGTAGAATTAGAGTCGAACTGTGGCTGCATGTTCTCAGGAGATTGAGTGGCATCAGTATCTCCGTCGTGATCCGCACCAGCTGCATCATCAACCACCACATGTGCCCGATCACCACGCAGTGCCTTACCCATGGTAAGCGGACGACCTCGCTTCCTGCCTCGAGCCATGTACAAAATCTATAAATTGTTAAATAATTAGAAATATGTTAGCCAAAAAGTATTAATTAATGGTGTTCATCCTATAAATTAATCACATATATAGTTCCAACACCCTATGACTAAAAGATATAAATAAATAATACCCAATAATGTCATGGACCTAAAATATTGATTGTATCTCCTTCAGCTATCTCTTTGACCCAACTTGGATCCTGCTCATAAACCGGGGCGACACTGTCCTTTAGATCTTTTCGTGGGTACCCCTCCACCTCCAGATCATCGCAGTCAACTTCGAAAAGCCCCCTTCATGACATTTTTACTGTAACGTGCCAGTTCAGATCGATGGGATCCCCGACGAAGTAAACTTGTTCAGCTTGGGATGCTAAAATGTATGGTTCATTGTTGATCCGATCGTCTTTGTACATAAGGTTGTTAAAGTTGACCAACATGAATTTATAATCATCATTTCTCACACCATCCCTAGGATCCACCCAATCATACTTAAACAACACAATTTTGAATTCGTTGGTTATCTAATTTCAATTATGTTTACAAGCAACCCGCAATAGAACACAATGCTAACCCGAGGATTACTGTTCTTTTGGCTCGAAAAACTTAGGGTATTAGCGTTGAGCGCTACTCTATAGTTTCATGTTACCCGTCTATCATCCAACTCTTTAATACGAAACTGAAACCCATTAACGTCATAGCCTTTGTAACATCGTGCTGTTGTAAATGGACCGTCTGACAAAGCATTGATTTCTACAGGGAAGGTTTCAGTAAAAATTCACATATTGTGCACCTGATTAGAAGTTTAGTTGTAGTTAGAATAGAAATTACTAGGACAATCATATATACCAAAACTTAGAAAAAAGATGACATGATCCTTACATGCTCTTTAAACCATACGTGAAATGAGTTGAAATGTTTAGTATATACTTCATGATCAGCCGTGAGAGGCAACTGTTGTCTTATTTTAGTCAAGTGTTTCCTATAAAAACAATATTGTGATTAACTTTTCAATCATGCTCAAATACTGGTAAACGTGAACAAATACAGTTGAGATATGTTTACTTTGAAAATCTTACAGGATGAATGGACGAATTGATGCCGTGTTAAACAATACTTATCGATGAGCTTGAACCCAAGAATTGTTGGTGAGAATGAAGAATGTTCCTTTCCTAAAGGGCTATCGTGAATTTGTTGGGGACGAGTCAATTTCATTTCAACGTGACCTATATATATGGCACAGAAATTCGTACATTCTTCCATCAAATACCCTCTAGCCATTGAAGCCTCTGGATGAGCCTTGTTGCAAACATATTTTTTTAAGATCTTGAGATACCTTTCAATCGAGTACATCCATCGAAACTGAACTGGCCCGCATAACATAGCTTTATCGGCTACATCAAAAAAATCTAGTGGAAATATTGTCTTAAGATGACAAAGTGTTAGCACAATTCGATCTTTGAGATTCTCTTTTTCAGTTAGACAGTATACTTTCGAACACAGTAGCCTAAAAAAGTTACTGAGCTTAATCAACGGTTCGACAACGTTCTTCGATGAGCATCGACGAATGGCAATAGGGGTTAGTTGCTAAATAAGGATATGATCATCATGGCTTTTCAAACCAGACAGTGTCCTCTCTTATATGTTCACCTGTCTCGAAATGTTGGAACAATACCTGTCAGGCACTCTGACACTTTAGAAGACGCTCAAGAACAACTCTTTCTCATCATGGCTCATTGTGAATTGTGCTGGGGGTAGAGATGCCCTATTTACTCCTCTCAACTGCAAATGTAATTGTTGTCGCAAACCCATATCCTCCAAATCACGCTAGTATTGGCCGTATCTTTCGATTTGAGTTTGTTACCTAATATCGTCCAAAGTAGGTTGTCACACACATTCTTTTCAATGTGCATGACGTCTAAGTTATGCAGTACCAAGTTGTCCTTCCAATAGGTAGCTCAAAAAGTAAGCTTTTTTTCTTCCAACTATGAGTGCAAGGTTCAGTTGATCTAGGTAACCGCTTTCTCAAGTCGATTGGCTTGTAAATAGTTACTATACCTTCTGTCTCAAGCTAGGTAACCAATTCATGACCAGTTAATCTCTTCGGGGCCAAACCAAATTCATGGTTTCCATCAAAGGTAGTATTGTTCCTCTTGAACTTATGTGTGGTGGGCAGGAATCTTCTATGCCCCTTGTAATCAAACTTCTTACCATGACGCAACCACCCTAAGTGCGTGTTTTTCTTGCAAGGAGGATAAGCGAACTTCCCGTTTGTACTCTAGCCAGATAAGTTGGCATATGCTAGGAAATCATTAATCGTCCACAACAAGCCTGCACAAAGGTTGAACATTTCATTAGACGTAGCATCATAAGTCATCACACCTGCAGGCCAAATTTCCCGTAACTCTTTTATCAACAGTTGCAGTTACACATCAATCTTGTCTCCCGGCCCTTTCGACCCATCGATAAGCATTGACAGAATTAGGTACGGTTGCTTTATACACAACTTCGATGGAAAGTTATAAGGAAAATGGACAATCGACCATGTACTGTGTGATATATTCATCATTGCAAAAGGATTTACCCCATTCCTAGTCAAATCAAGCCGGACGTTTCGACTGTCCGAGGCAAAGTCCAGATGTTACTGATCAAAATCTTTCCACGCTGGAGAGTCACACGGATGCATCAATTTTTCGTTATCATGACTATTCTCTAAATGCCATTTCATTAATTTCTCTGTCTTTGACGATATAAACAACTTCTTCAACCTTGGCTTTAGAGGAAAGTATCGGATTTGCTTCATAGCGAGTAGTTTCACACCCTTTCTCCAACGGCCTTTGGTATTCTAGGCTGCAATACCTTGCTTTCATCTGGAACTCTTGCATACAAGGCATTAATCAAAGGTTGCATGCTCATTTTGGAACAATATATAACTATTGGGGCACGCATCCCATGTCTCATACGTGAAACCCAAATCTTTAATCAACTTACAGGCTTGATAATAGAACTCACAAACATTTTTACCATTCGGCAAGACCTTTCTCAACATTCTAGTACCATATCGAACAAGCTATTGGTCTACTGGTTCAAAATTTTCATGTGCAATAGCTCAACTGTGAAAGACAGCTGACTATAATTTTGGCATCCAGGATACAACTCGGTGTTTGCGTCATCTAAAATTTTGAAGAACCTCAATGCAACTTCGTTGGCACCTGACCTCGGATTACTCGTACCAGCTTAATCCACCATAGTACTTGGTTCTGTCGTGGGCATCCCAGCCATGATATCCTGTAGCATTTCCATCATCTGATTGCAAGGCATCACATTATCATATAGATCTACTCGTTCCTTAACGGGCCAAAACGAAACATAAGGCTCACCATACTTTGTCCAATTCTTATAATTCTTTAAGAACTCGTGTCTCAATAAGTGGTCCTTGACCATATCCCGGGTGAAATGATATGGATTGATACACTTTCTACACGGGCAATTGATCGATTCTGAGTAGTCAATTGGTAGGTGTACGCAATGAAGTCGTCAATCCCTTGGACATATCTAGAGGACAACCTATCCGGTAAGTTAATCCAACTCTTGTCCATAACTTCAAGCATAACGTCGTCGAATGTACTAAATTGGTGGAGGAAGTATGTTTTAATAACTTACCAGACCCAGCCTACATGTATGTTCATTTGGAAAAAAATAGCCTAAATGCTTCTCACTACAAAATAGTTGGTTCTATCCCATTCGAGAATGCACGATCCACTCATAGTTAACGCGTCGTATGCTCGTTCTATTGTCAGATGAAATTTTGGCAGCATCTCTGCGTAGTTCTCGAAGAACACGACACAAAAGCTGTGTTTCATGCATTTATAGTCAGGGTTGAATAGAACTCACATAGTCAGGGTTGAATAGAAGATGGATAATTTCATTTTCAAACTGTCCAAACTGGGCAATTCAATCACATATGTCAGTTTGTGCAT
>QLOD02162301.1:0-13138 GCA_003260245.2 Sideroxylon spinosum
TCTGATGATTTTTTGTAGAGGAGACCTGGAGTCTATTCAAGTCGTAAAGGAGGCTCTACAGACATTTTCTTCCCTATCTAGACTTAAGCCCAATATTGTTAAAAGTACTATTTTTCTTTCTGGCATTGAACCTTCACTACAGAATGAGATTGTGGCAAGCCTGGGTTATCATTTGGGATCTCTCCCTATGAGATATTTGGTGTTCCCCTTATTTCCACAAAACTTAAAGCCTCTGACTGCTAGAGTTAGAAGACAGGATACTAAAGAGAATCAAGCCATGGACTAACTGATTCTTATCCTTCGCTGGTCGTTTCCAACTCATTAAATCCATCTTGTTAACCCGCCAAAGTCTTCAAATCCATTGAAAGTACTCTCTTGGCTTTCCTTTGGAATGGAGTCTCTTTAAAAAGACATGGCATGAAATTATCTTGGGAGGAGGTCTCCAAACCTAAGAATGAAGGAGGACTTGGTGTTAAAAAGATCAAGGATTGGAATCTTGCATCCATGGCTCGCTTTATTTGGCTTATTTGTCAACCCCGCTCCACTTCACTTTGGGTTTCTTGGGTTAAAGATAACATTCTTCAGCGTGATCAGTTTTGGGTTGCTAAAGTCCCATGGAATTCTTCTTGGACTTGGAGAAAGATAATGAAGCTTCGGGATCAAGTTAAGCCATTCATAACCATGCAGATCGGTAATGGAGCTAACATATCATTATGGTTTGATTCATGGATGCCGAGAGGTTCCATTTGTTCTTCTCCCAATGCTCGGGTCATCTATGACTCGGGCTTACGAAAGAATGCTAAAGTCAACTCTATCATCTCCTTGGGTCATTGGCGGTGGCCGGTTGCTAATTCTAATGATCTAATTGATTTGATGGAAGAAACTCTCTCCTTGCCTCCCCCTAATAGTTCAATTGAAGACAAAGTTGTTTGGAATGGCTCTCGGAATTTTTCCATCAGAAATGCTTGGGAGGTGCTTCGCAACCATTCCCCTACAGTCCCTTGGGGAAAAATTGTTTGGTTCAAATTTCACATTCCCCTCCATTCCCTTATCTATGGCTTGCTATTCGAAGATGGTTAGCCACACAAGATAGATTAATGTCCTTTGGGGTGATTCAGCATATGCAATGTCACCTTTGTGGAGATATGGTGGAAGATTGTGATCACTTGTTCTTTGGATGCCCTTACTCTTTTCGGGTATGGAAGGTTGTTTTGACCAAATGTGGAATTGGTAACCCTCCTTTCCGACTTACACAGCTTTGGATCTGTTCTACTTTTAAAGGTTCTAGCCTTCTCTCCTACATTGGGCGTCTTTCTTTTGCCGCCACAGTCTATTCCTTATGTAGAGAAAGAAATTCTCATTTTCATGGTGGTCCCCCCAAAAGTGAGCTCGCCTTGAACTCATTTTTATCACAGATTTGTTACGTTGAGATTAATGGATTGTTCGGGATTCCCAAATAATGGAACCAATCTCCACTTGGTTCACACTTGGCAGCTTGCTACATCCATTATAGGTTGATAGCTGCATAAATGTTTTCTCTTTATTTCATGTTATGCTCGATCTTATTACTTTATTCACTAAGCATTGATATGATGTAACCCCAAGGGTATGCCCTTGTGTATATGTACACTATTTAGTTTTCTTTCAATAAATTTATTCACCTTTCAAAAAAAAAGTAATCTATATTACTAAAAAAGAGATACAAAATCTAAGGGACATTCCTTCATAATTACATTCCAAACATAAAACTATCAATACAGTGATAGGCTATCAAAGTAAGAAGCAAAAGAATTACATCTAAGCATAAGAACAACCCATGACAATTACCAAAAAAAAAAAGAACAATCCATGACCAGCTCAAGTAGCAACAAAGGCAAGAATTAGCCCATATAATCTAGGTCTTCACCACATCCGCGGAGAATTTCCAAGCCTGAATTAGGCGTTTGTTTTCAAGGGAATTTGGAAATCACCCACAACCTAAGACTCTTAGCCTAACAATTTCGTTTACCATTTTGATGATAGCAAGTTCATTGAGGCTCGATCCTTCATACATCCGCTTGTTTCTTTCCCTCCAGAGCACATACACACAAGCTGCCAAGCTTAATCTCCCAAGCAAAGACCGAAGAGATTTACAGTGAAAGTTCAAAATTATCCACCTCTGAGTGTCGACCCAGGAAAAGGACAAGAGAGTGGGGTTAGAGTTGAGTTGCATTTCCTTTTGGATTACTATAAGGTTCGCTTTCGTAGCTTCTACTTTAGTGGATAGGCCTCCATAATGCTCAATATCAAAAGCTTTTAAGTGCAACTTTGAGAGACTTGAGTTTTGAGTGGAGCTTGAACATAGGAGTACCTGACCTTGGTTATGACCATACCCTTTCCACTACCTTTGTAATGTTTTTGTTCTTAGTCCAAAAATTAAAGAACTTGAATGGCTTCACACCAGCATTGAACTTGGCCTGAATGTTGATCAGAATAGGGCTATGGTATGAAATGTTGGCCGTGGGAAAGAAAGCTTCAAAGTTAGGGAAGGAGGCAAGCCATATTTCATTTATTATGGCATAAGATAAAGAGTTGCTGGACAAGCATAAGATAAAAATCTATTAGTCCAAGTTGTAATCCTTTTAAGAATCCTATCTTCCAAAGCTCGACAGTCAGAGGCCCGGAGTTTAGTGGAGATAAGTGGAACTCCTAAATATCTGACAGGAAGAGAACCAACCTGAAAATTGAGCCGCTCCCTAATCATTTGCTGGACAGAAGCCACTACACCCGAGAAGAATATGGTGCTCTTGGAGGGTTAGGTTGTAATCCAGAAAGAGAAGAAAAAGTGATCAAACCATCCTTAACCACTTTGATAGACTCCAAATCACCTATACAGAAAATCATCAAGTCATCCGCAAAACAAAAGTGTGAAAGGCGCAATTTGTGGAATTTCCAATGAAACTTGAAGGTAGGTGAATCATGAATCTTCTTATCCAAAATATGAGTGAACACCTCCATACAAATCACAAACAGAAAAGGGGAAATAGGATCTCCTTGTAGTATTCCTTTCCATCTTTCTAAATAACCGTGAAGTTCTCCATTAATAGAGACCGAGTAGCGAGAAGAGGAGACACATGCTTTCACCCAGCTAATGAAAGTAGGAGGAAAACCAAGCAAGTGTAGAGAATCCCAAAGAAATTCCCATCGGACGGAGTCGAAGCCTTTCATCAAATCCACTTTAAGAGCACACCTCGGTGAAGAAGAGGCCAAATGGTAACCTCTTACCAATTCCTGAGCCATCAAAATATTATCTCCAATCTGTCTCCCTCGTACAAAGGCTGCCTGGGCTTCACGCACTAAGTGGGGAAGAACTTGCTTCAAACGATTAGCCAATAGCTTGGTAATACACTTGTAAATTATATTATAACAAGAAATTGGTCGATAGTCTTTTAACTTGGAAGCATTAGGAACTTTAGGAATGAGAGCAATAATGATGGTATTAGACTCTTTCAAAAGAACCGTAGAAGAGAAGAACTCCTTCACTGCCATAGTAATATCTAGGCCCACAATATGCTAAGTTCGGTGAAAAAAGAAAGCATTAAAGGCATCCGGACCCGGAGCCTTATTGGGATGCAAATCAAACATAGCTTCACGAATATCTAACTCGGAAAAACCAGCCCCTAGCATGCCAACTTGGCTTTCATTCAAAGAGTGCTGCACATAATCTTTTAATCCATTAATACCAACATAAAGGGTCGAATAATCGAAGCCAAGAAGATGTTGATAAAAATCCACTACTGCCGAAGTAATGGAGTCTTTTCCTTTGATCCATTCCCTATCCTCTTGCTAAATCACCAAGATTTTGTTAACATTATGTCTCCCTTTCATAGAATTAAAGAAGAAAGCCGTGCTTTTATCTCCTTCCGCTAGCCATTGAACTCGGCTCTTTTGTCTATTATAGCTCTCCAAACTTTAGGATGCAAGAGAAAGCCGTCGGATGCAATCTTCTTCCTTTTCAATTAATTCTGTGTCACCTCCATTAATAGCAATTAAGGATTGAATGGTGGCCAGCTCAAGACGCAAAGGCTCAAGTGTGTTATAAATCTCCTTGTTCTTCTTTAAGCTCAAATCCTTTAAAGCTAACTTGAGGAGTTTAAGCTTTTTGTAAACCTAGAACATTACGTATCATTTGATAGTATCTTTCCAAACTTCTTCAACCAAAGCTAAAAACTCCTCCTATTCAGCCCAGAAGTTGAAGAATTTAAATGGTTGATGATATGTGGGAAGAGAAATCCCCAAGTCCACAATCACCGGCGAGTGATCAAAAATACCATAAGGGAGAAATTCTGTTGAGGCATTCTCATATGTAGAAAGCCACGTTGCATTAATCAAGGGACGATCCAGTTTACGCCGTATATGGTTCAATCCCCTAGAGTTATGCCAAGAGTACAAGAGGCCTCGAAACCGCAAGTCATCCAAACCAGCCTCTAGCATGCAATTCATCCAATCATCCATGTGGGAAGGCCAATCCATTGTTCCACCTTGCCGTTCATGCCGAAAACGGATAGCATTGAAGTCTTCCATTATGAGCCAAGGCAAATCAGCATAAAGGTTTGATGAAACTGTAAGGTTATTCCACAAAAGACGTCAAGTAGCAAGATCGTTGGAACCATAGACAAAGTAGCAACAAAGGAGTGTTCTGTGTCTAAGATAGTGATAGAGAGGTGCATACACTGACTTTCCATGGAAAGAAGATCAACTTTTAACTTACACGGGTTCCACCAAACCCAAACTCGGTTGGTTTCAGCATAGTCAAAATTGGCAAAAAACTTCCAGCCCTTTAACAACCCAGTCCCAATCCGCTCCATATTGCTTACTTTAACTCTAGTTTCCAAGAGAACAATGTAATCTAATCTATGCATAGAAACTAAATGACGTACCTCATTCTGCTTCAAAGGGTCATTCAGACCTCTTGTAATCCATGAGGCGAGCTTAATCATTAGAACCTTTAGGAGGAGTACTCACCCGGGCACCTTCAGTCCCCTCTATATTCATCTTAGAGTCATTTTTCTTCCTCCGCTGCTTTGAATCATATTCATCTATCGAGATCACCTTTTGAATAAGTGAAAGATTTAAAGAAGGCGAACAAGGATCCGCAAGAGGGAAAGAATCATCCTTCGTATAAGGTTGGCTAGAAGCGTTTTCCATAAAAGACAAAGGAGAGTAAGGTTGAAATGGAATATCAGTCCCATTGCTATCAAGGACAGCTCGCGGTCTATCTTTCTCCATATCAGCTCATGATATATCTTTCTCTATGTCAGTAGGGGAATGGCAGGGGAGCAAATTCTCATGATCAAGACCGACGAGGCAAGAATAGCAAAGGAGTTACTATTATTACAAACTACTGGAGCCTCATCTTGATTCACCGTAGGGGATGGAGTTCTATCAACCATAGGGGCTTTGCCATTTCAATGAGCTTGCTGTCATTCTCTTTTAGAAGAAAGTTGTGATGAAGTAGTGGGCGAAGAGGAATTTTTAGGAGCCCATTCTTGCCGTGGTTGTCGGTTACAAGAATTGGTGAAGTGTCCAAATTCTTTACAGAAGTCACATTTCTTTGGGACCCAGTTATATTCAATCAAAATCTCCACCAGAGTGCCGTCCTCAAGCTTCATCTTGAAGGAGTTAGGTAGTAATGCATCAACTCCAACTTCAATACAAATGTGGGCATAGTTAATGCGTTTTACCGACTCGGTCATTTTATCAGCATGTAGGGGTTTGCCAACCACACTATCAATGAAGCTTAGGCCCTCTTCATTCCAATATTCAAGAGGAATATTAGAAAAGTGAACCCAAATAGGAACGCTCTTATATCCGGCTTTAAAGAGGTTCATGCATGGCTGCCATTTTTGGAGAAAAATTAGTCACTCTCCAAAGTACCAAGGACCCCCATCAACAACCAACGTCATAGATTCAGCACATGCAAAATAAAAGAAGTAAAATCCATTGTTATTTGCTAGGACTTCCGTAAGCCCCTTAGAACCCCATAAACGAAGTGCTATATTTTTAACCAATGTGGAGTTCCACTGCAGTTTTCCTTTTTGAGCTATAGCCGCTGGTGGTTTAATGGTGATTGTTCCATCAGAGGAAGGTGATGGATGCTGTTTATATGAGAGTTTCATGGAAGAAGAGGACTCCTTGGCAACAATGGATGCCCACGAGGAATTATCCAACCGGTTGGCAGACACATCATGAATCATTGCTCCGGTTTTCACAACGTTTGTTTTATCCAGTGGGACATCAACAAGGTGATCTTTCAAAGCAGCCGTCACATCCTCATGCATAACGCTAGGCATCATCCTTCCATGCAACATCGTAGCCGCCAGCCGGTCATTCAAAACCCTAGTTGCCGCGACTCCTTCCGCAGCCCTACCCTAAGAAACCCTAGCCGCTCTTCCTTTAACGGAAACCCTAGCTGTATCGCCATTCTCAGAAACCCTAGCCGCTCTTCCTTTAACGGAAACCCTAGCCGTATCGCCATTCTCAGAAACCCTAGCCGCCGCCATGTGTTGCAAATCAGAATCTTGAGGCGCCGCCAATGGAATAACATCCTCGTCCATGCCGGTCGTGGAATCCTGGAGATCAGTATGGTTTAATGATACCTTTGTTGAGCCAAGTGTAGCAACCCCATCTTCAAGATCACCATTAACCAAGTCATCCACTCCTTGACGTGCAACATCATTCGTGATAGAAACTAAGCCCCTGGAAGAAATCCGAGAGTCGTTAGTATGGCTAAGAATCTACAAGAGATCATCAACCCGTGAGCCATGCAAACCCCAACGTCCAACCAAGGGGGGACCAGCCTTCAACGCTTTAGAAGAAACAAACCGAGGCCCTACTTTCGCTCCTTTGAATTCTCGTGGTGCCATTCCTTTAGAACCTCCAGGAGCCAAAAAAGAGAACGAAACAAGAACCTTAATCCGAAGAGAAAAAAGAGAAAGGAGAATCTAGAGAGATAATCTAGAGAGAGACTCTCATTTTTTGTTCAAAATGATTGGTGTTGACTTTGGAATGGGGTTTCTCTTAAAAGACATGGAATTAAGATGTCCTGGAAAGAGGTGTCCAAGCCAAAGGACAAAGGAGGGCTCGGCATTAAGAAGATCAGGGACTGGAACCTAGCCTCTATGACACGGTACATTTGGTTGCTTTGCCAACCTACTACTACTTCGATGTGGGTATCATGGGTTAAAATGCACCTTCTTTGTAAAGATCAATTCTGGGTAGCAAAGGTTCCATGGAATTGCTCTTGGACTTAGAGAAAACTTTTAAAGCTACGTGAGAAGGTGAAGCCATATATTACTATGCAGGTTGGTGATGGTGCACATATCTCCTTGTGGTTTGATTCTTGGATGCCGAGGGGTCCAATATGTCATTCCTCCATTGCTAGAGTTATCTATGATTCTAGCTTATCAAAGGATGCTAAGGTGAATGCTATTATTTCCTCTAGTAATTGGCCTTGACCGGTTACTAACTCAACTGAACTCCTTGATTTGAAGGCCGAAACTCTTTCCATCCCATCTCCTCATTGCTTTCGTAGTGATAAGGCCTTGTGGAATGGAAGTGGTTTCTTTTCTATAAAGGCTGCTTGGCAAGTCCTACGTTCTCATTCACCAAAAGTACCTTGGAAGCATGTAGTATGGTTCAAGCATTATGTGCCCAAACATTCCTTCATATTATGGCTAGCTTTACGAGATAGGCTGTTAACTCAGGATAGGATGCTTGCTTTTGGGATGATTCAATCAATGCATTGTCATTTTTGTGGTGATAATATTGAGGTCATGATCATCTATTCTTTGGGCGTCCCTTTTCCTTTCGGGTTTGGAAGACCATTCTTGCCAAATGTGATATGGCTGATTTCCCCTCTTCTTGGACAGCTACAGAACTTTGGGTTTGCTCAACTTTTAAGGGGCCGCCACCACTCTCTTGCATTGGCCGCTTCTCTTTTACTGCTACTGTTTACGTATTATGGAGGGAAAGGAATTCTAGGAAACATGGTGAAGCCCCCAAGAATGAGCTCTCCTTAATCTCTATGATTATTGATTTGGTGAGAATGCGATTAGTTGAGTGCTTTGGTTACCCAAGCACCCCCACTAACCTGCATTTGGCTCAGAGCTGGCAGCTCTCCCCAACACTTATTGGATGGCTTTGGTTTTCTTGATCTTTACAGAGGCTTGTACTTAATGATTATTTCTTTGCCATGATCTGTATTCTCCAGGGGTATTCCCCCAAGTAAATGTACCATTTACTTTATTTAATACATTTTCTTATTCATCTTTCAAAAAAAAAAAAAAAGAAAGGCTTGCCTGCAAATTAGATTGCTTTACTTTTTATTTTATTTTATTTTTTTCTAGCCTTAGGCTTCTTTTATGGCAGCAACTTCGTGGGTTTGCTATGAATTTAAAGACTACGAGCCAATTGAAGAGGATATAAGATTTTGAATGCAATTTTTATGAAATTCGAATTTGTTATTTCGATTTCATTAGAACTCGAACTTATCGGAAATTAATTCCGTGGCGTTCTTTCCGACTTATCAACCCATTCACCATCTTTGGTTGTGGCGTCCTCCATTGATACCAAGGTTCATGCTTTAATTATAAGCTACAGGTTGCGGTGCCATTTGAATCCGTGACTAAACAATCCTTGAAGACGATTCGTGATTCATGGGTTTCGTCCATTATTGGTGGGGTTCGTATCATTTTGGTATCAGAGCACGATTCATAGTCTCAGGTTTGCCTACCCTTGTCCCATAACGGTTGTCCAGCATCAATCTCCACCAATCTTGATTTTTGGTTGGCAAAACTTATTTCGGCCATAACTTTTGATCAGGGAGGCATTATGGGCTCTACCACAGCTTTCTGGAAAGCTCTCGATGAGCCCGATCCAGCCACAACTGGCTACACCGGTTGAGGCCATTTTCGACCTCGAAAAAGGCCGTTTGATGTCGGGACACTTTTCTGCCGGACGTTCAAAAAAAATGTCCAAAGACAAAAACCCTTCCGAAAGCATGTCGGGAGAGGCTGACAGGAAGCTGATCATGGAGGCTCTAGTAAGTGAAATGAGAAGAAGAGTAATGAGAACGGAGTTGGAGCAGATTCATGAATGGATAGACCGGATAGAGAATGCACACTTGGAGCCACCACCAAATGCTCTCAATGTGTGTAGAAGAGAGAGAGTCTAGCCAAGGGAAGAAGAAGAAGGATTTAATGAAGAAGATAAACCAGATCCACAACCAGTTGTTGCCAATAGGAAAATGGTGTTCGGTTCTGCGAAGCCAGTAATCGGGAAGACAACAACCTTGGTAGTATCAAGATGAAGATTCCTTCCTTTCAAGACAAAAATGACCCCGAAGCCTATCTTGAGTGGGAAAAGAAGGTGGAATTCGTGTTCGATTGCCACCATTATTCCCATCTTAAAAAGGTGAAACTCGCTGCCGTTGAATTTTCAGGTTATGCTATAGTTATGGTGGGATCAAATGGTGCTAAATAGAAGGCGAAACAGAGAGCGCCCAATTGAGACATGGGAAGAGATGATAACAGTAATGAGAAAGCGTTTTGTTCCGAGTCACTACTACCGAGAATTGTATAAGAAGCTGCAACGGTTGACACAAGGCAATCGCAATGTTGAAGACTACTACCAAGAGATTGAAATTGCTATGATCCTAGCCAATGTGGAGGAGGATCAGTCAGTGTCATTAAGGATGCTTCAGACTTGTTTTGATCTTTGTCTGGGCTTCAAGCTAATCATGCAAAAAGTGAGGTTTTCTTATTTGCAGTTGTAGAAATGGAGCAAACAGGTATACTCCAGCTTTTGGGGTTTCATCGGGGTTCTTTGCCGGTGAGATACCTTGGCATGCCTCTCATCTCTACTAAGTTGGAAGCTACGGACTGCCAGGTATTGGTTGATAGGATTACTAGTAAAGTTAAGAGTTAGACCAATTAGTTTCTTTCTTTTGCTGGTCGATTGCAACTTATTCAATCAGTCCTCTTCAGCATACAATCCTTTTGGTGTTCATACTTTATTTTTCCGATTAAAGTTTCTTTGAAAGGTAATAAATTAAATTAAAATGAGAAAATGTTTTTAATGATACAAATACACAGGGGCATACCCCTGGAAAATACATCACATTAGATGCTGGAGAAATAAACATAAAGCACAAGCATACATAAGAAAACTTTTAAAATTAACCACCAATAAGAGAAGGAGGAAGATTCCAAGTATACCGATTAAAGTTGTTAAAGCTATTGAAGGTATTTTGCGGGCATTTCTATGGAAAGGATCTTCTTTGGATAAACATGGTGCAAAGGTGGCTTGGGAAGAGGTGTCTCGGCCTAAGGAGGAAGGTGGTCTGGGGATTAAAAAGATTAGAGACTGGAACATGGCTTGTATGACTAGGTTTTTATGGAGTCTTTGTCTACCTTCTACCATTTCTTTGTGGGCTAAGTGGGTGAAGTAGAATCTCCTTCACAAGGAACAATCTTGGGTGGCTAAAGTACCTTGGAATTGTTCTTGGACATGGAGGAAAATACTGAAGCTGTGGGTAAAGGTTAGACCATTTATCTCTATGCGAGTGGGAGATGGGTGTGCTATTTCTTTATGGTTTGAAGCATGGATGTCGAGAGGACAAATTTGCACCACAAGCCAGGCACGAGTTATCTATGATTCTAGGTTACCAAAGGATGCTTTGGTGAAGGATATTATTGTTGATGGAAGATGACGTTGGCCAATGGAAAATTCTCCTGACCTTATTGATCTTAAGAGAAAGACTGATGAGCTTTTTGCCTCTTAATATTAGAAAGGTTGATGTTCTTGAATGGAAGTATAATGGAGTTAAGCACTTCTCTGCCGAAGTGGTATGGAACTCATTACGATCTCACCATCCTCGAGTGCCTTTGTTTTCCATTATTTGGTTCAAAACTCATGTACCCCGCCACTCCTTTGTGCTTTGGTTGGCAATGAAAAAGAAATTGGCTACATAAGATCGGCTTATGTCCTTTGGGTTACTATCTCATATGAGTTGCTATTTTTGTAGAGCTCGGGAAGATCAAGATCATTTCTTCTTTACTTGCTCTTACACTGCTAGAATCTGGTATGCTATTTTATTGGATTGTGGGTTTCAAGTTACGTTGTCTTCTTGGAATGAAGTTGTGGAATGGGTGCTACACCATTTTCGTGGGTCCTCCTTACTTTCGATCATTAGGAAGCATGCTTTTACAGCGTGTGTTTATGTCATTTAGAAGGAACGGAATAAAAGAAAGCATGAGAATTGTTATTTGGATGAAGTGACTACACTTTGATCTATTAAGAATCTTGTTCACTTACGTGTTATGAGTTGCTTGGGATATCCGAAGAGTGATCAGAATCGTCATTTGGTTCAACGTTGGAATTTACCTCCTTCAGTTCTAATAACTTAACTAGTTGGTTTGAGTTTGTTTTCCTTTTGGTTGTGATGCTTGTGTCATTATAAGGGTGATTCTATTTGTTTATTTTTCCAGGGGTTTGCCCCTGTGGTTCTTGTACGCAGACTATTTATTTAATTAATTAAACTATTTGACCTTTCAAAAAAAATGTGGAGGAGGATCGTGAGGCTACGATGGCCAGATTTCTAAATGGGTTGAACCATGAGATTACTAATGAGACAGAATTACATCATTATGTGGAGATAGATGAAATGGTGCACATGGACGTCAAGGTTGAACAGCAACACAAATGAAAGAATGCACGAGCAAGTAGACAAGCAACTCAATCCTCTTGGAAGATAAATTATGCAAAACATGGGGAGAAGCCCACGGCCAACCCTAAGTCCGAATCCAAACCATCTTCCTCAACACAAGGTGCTTCAGGTATGACCGAAACTTTTAACCGTAATCATGATATTAAATGTTTTAAATGTCAAGGCAGGGGCCACATTGCAAGTCAATGTTCGAACAAACGGGTTATAGTATTATGAGATGATGGTGGGATTGAAACCGAGGATGAAGAAGACCCTAATTCCATGCCGACATTAGAGGATGTTGATGATGAAGAATATGTCGCTAACCATGGTGATTTGTTGGTTGCAAGGAGAGCCCTAAACATACGAATCAAACAAGATGATGAAATCCAACGAGAAAACATCTTTCACACTAGATGCCATGTGAAGAACAAGGTATGTAATGTGATTATTGATGGAGGTAGTTGTATTAACATTGCTAGCACTACCATGGTGGAGAAGTTGGGACTGCCAACCATGAAACATCCCCAGCCTTACAAGCTACAATGGCTTAATGACAGTGGTGAGGTAAGGGTCACTAAATAGGTATTAATTTCTTTTCGCATTGGAAAATATGAAGATGAAGTTTTATGTGATGTAGTCCCAATGCAAGCTGGACATTTGTTACTAGGCCGCCCATAGCAAATTGACCGATGTGTTAAACATGATGGCTTCACTAATAAATACTCATTTGCGATTAATCAAAAGACCATCACTTTAGTTCCCATGACACCAAAACAGGTTTATGAGGACCAATTAAGGCTACAACAAGATACTGTTCACAAGAAAGAAAGTATGAAAAATGAAAAAGAAAGAAAAACCGAGACAAGTGAAACTAAAAATGGGGAAGATTTTGTCATTAAAAAGAAAAAAAGAAGTTTCTATGTCAGAGCAAGTGAAATTAAGAGAGCTCTATTCTTGAATCAGCCTATGATTTTACTTACGTATAAAGAGGCATTTTTAAGCACTAATCAATTTAATGCATCTTTGCCTAGTCTTGTCAAGTCCTTTGGCCAAGAAGAAGCAATCGGCCAAGGAGAAAAAACCAAATGCATAGTTCTTTGCCAAGTGGATGAAGGGAATTACCAAGTGGAGACAAATTAAAAACTACATGGCAGCCGCATGGAGATCTCCTATTCAGCCAAGAGAGAGAGATTTGACATGTGGAGAATTTATATCGGAGTAAATGATTGGTAAAGCATCAAATCTGCCATCTTAAGAGTCATGTCTATTTTGGTCTTTGTTCGTATTATATTTATTACTATATTTAATGAGCTTTGGTACATGTGGTGATGCTATTGTCATAAATAGGAGTTATGAGGGTGTTTAGTACTTATTGCTATATTTAAGTGA
>QLOD02162325.1:0-11715 GCA_003260245.2 Sideroxylon spinosum
TTAATGTATTCATCTAGGAAGATGTATATTCATGTATCTGTAATTAATGTATTCATCTAGGAAGATGTATATTCATGGATCCGTAGTTAATATAGGATGATGTATCTAGCCTATAGGAAATATGAATAATCTATTTTGTATGTGTATAAATCTCAGACAATCAGTTGTGGAAATATAACAATTGAGAAAAAGAATTCCTAAATTCTCACTGTTCACTGCTTTTAGACACTTTCTTGAAGTTGCCTGGTCACTCATGTTTACTTCACATGTTCCCAAATTGTTTTGGGGTGAGGTAGTTTTAATAGCCACTTACTTGAAGAAGGTTGATATTCTTTGAGTGAAGTTCTCCTATTGAACATCAGGTGAGTGGCTATTAAAACTGCCTCACCCCAAAACCGAATCCCTCATAGTCCAATCCCTCATATGCAATCAAAACTTAGTCTCAAATAGATATTCAAACACGTCAACAATCCATTCCCACATAACTTGCAACAACAAATGAGTTACGCGTCTATACTAGGGGAAACAAAATTCAAGAAGGGAAAGAAACTTGGCCATCTAATCAAGGCCATGTGTTCAACCTAAACCAGGAATTCCAAAATTCACTAGGTAACACTGGTCCCACTCCTACTGCAAGTGATCTTCTTGGTAATGATCTTGATAATAAGCTTATCGCCATAAGAAAAGGCAAAATGTCTTGTACTAATCATCCCATTTATAATTTTGTCTCCAATGGAGGATTGTCACCCAATCACTGTGCATTTGTTAGCAACCTTGACAAGATACAAGTTCCAAGATCAATATATGAAGCTCCCGGTATACTAGAATAGAAGGCGGCCATTTTGCAAGAAATCAATGCTCTTGAAAAAAGTGGAACTTGGATGATATCTAAACTACCATCAGGAAAAAGTCCTATGGGTTGTTAGTTAATCTTTGCTATTATACATAATGTAGATGGTATGTCAGTAGATTCAAAAATAAAGGGATATGAGTATTATTCTAGGAATCTTTACTATTTTAGGAATCTAAAGCTGTAAATTAGTTTGATTGTTCCCTAAAATAAAGGGATATGGGTATTATTCTACCAAATCCCTTAATTAGGTGTTTTCTATTTTTAGCTTTGATAGGTCAACTTATAGCTCCTTAATTACGGGAAGTGATTACCTCCTTCCTGCTATTTATACCGATATAATTCATTTAGAATAATTTACGAAAATTCAACAGTCTCCATTAAGAAACAATGGAGGGATGATGAGCCTTGATGGTCTTATGGCTCAAATTGTCTAAAGTCATCCAACTCCTTGCCAGTGGTACAAGATAACTAACATTGGTCTTATGGCTGTTTGGGGCCAGTCACCACCACCCTTGTCAAAACATTGTCACTACTATCATGAGGAAAATACTAGGGACTACCTCTTCTTCATCGGTTGCCTCTACCACAACTTGCTGAGTTAATTGTTGTATTCACCATGTCTTTGCTATACATTTTGTAAGAGAGAGAAATTGGAGAGAAAAGGAGTATGTGAATTGTATATATGATTGAACTGTGTGTTCTATAATAGAATGTCTACACTTTACATAAGCCAAGGAAATATACTATACAAGATAGGTAACCTAGACAATCTCTATAAAAGGTAGGAATCCTTGGGAATATACTATATATATTATAATAGGCATAGCGAACATTCTAAACTAACATATTATTCTAACATTTCCCACTAACTCAAGGAGATATAAAGGAGACCAACTTAAGTTTGGAAACCAAATCCTAGGACCATCCTACTGGATGGGCTCTGGTAAGTAGATCAGCAATCTAAGTAATAGATGAAATATGAAGAGGTATGGTCTCTTAGGTGATAAGTTGACATGCAAAATGACAATCAATTTTGATGCGTTTAATGCGATCATAATAAACATCATCGTGAGCAATCTAAATAGCTCTTCGATTATCACAGTAGATAGCAATTGCAATTGGATGAGAGAGAGATTCCCATATCCTTGAGTAACGAACGAAGCTAAAGAAGCTCCTGTGCAGTATCAACAAGGGCATGATATTCAGCTTCTGGATTAGAACTAACGAGCAATGATAGTTTGTTTCTTGTTCCACTAGGAAATGAGAGAATCAACAAGGAAAAAGTAGCCCAGTGGTGGAATGGTGATCAATAGGACCACCAGCCCAATCAACATCAGTGTAAGCTAGAAGAGTTAGAAATAGACTAAGGAAAATAGTGAAGGCCATGAAATAGTGTGCCCTTGACGTATCGGAGAATATGGAGAATAGTAAAGAAATAGACATAAACTAACTAACAAGATGAACGGCATAGGACACATTTGTTGTATACCATCTTGAAGTGCACTCAATTTAGCTTTCCATCCTTTGGTTTTTTGGAAGTGGATTTCTTGGTCAACAATTATTTTTGGTCATGGCCAACCAACTTCCAATGTTTTTTAGGAGTAATATTTTTGTGGCTTTGTTGGATTTTATTTTGAGGGACAGAATTTTGTCTAAAGATTATGGCAAGGGTGGATTCTAGTTGATTGCGTTTATCTGCCATTTCCCCTAGGAGCTTTGGTTCGTTGTTATCTCTACATCTTGGGTAGACAATCCCAACCTATAAGTTTGTTCCCCAGAAATATGGGCTTGAGGCCTCCAAATTTGGAGAAGAGCCCTTCCTTGTTCTCTATTGGGCTTTCAGAGCCTCTTCCACGTGATAGCTTTGGTCGCATATTTTGTGAGGGTACATGGCACGGAATCCTTTCTTAACACCCCCAAGGGAAATCACCTTTGATATCTGGTCCTTTCATGATTTTCATCTATGTAGTGTATTTTCAGCTCCACTACCTGTCATGGGGAATGTTCATCTTGGCTAGGCCACTGCTGGATTGGCCTCGATATTGTGGTTTTATTCGCTTGACTTGCGTTTGTCAATGGCGTACTGAACTGTCCCCCTTTCTTGGACATTGTCTTGTCAATTAGTACTACCTGACAGCACAGAATCCCTCTATTGGCGTGTTGCAAGTGGTTGGGGGCCATCGTAGGCCATGAATTGTTACCATTGGTGTGTTGGAGGCATAAATTCTCTTTTGTCTTTGATCTTTCCTGCTGCTGGAATGGTACTTTATTGATTGGATTAGCTCTTAAGTTCAGGGCAAACTCATCGACCCCGTCTAATAGAGGGACCAAAGTCATACAGGGAGTCCAAAATGCACTGAGAGAGGAATCCAGTTCCTTTATGGCTTTTGTGACGTGCATCTCGTCTCCTAAGACTAGTAGGCGCTCCATCACTGACCGAGGTTGGACTACTATTTTTTATCTGGTGGCCTTCTAATCAGAAGGTGAAACTGAAAACGTTTTCTGCTCATGCTGGTATAGTAAAGCCATCCTCGGTTCTCCAAACTGCATTTAGGGGATTGATCACACCCTGTATGCAAAGAGGTCATGAGGCTATAATCTTTCCAACTAGAACAAGATGGGCATTTTGGTGAAATTCTGATGTGCTTTCTTCTATTGTGAGGGTGATATCAGTTGTTTTTCCAACAGGAACATATCCATAGGTAGACAACAAAGGGTGATAGCCAAACGTCACAAAGGAAAGGTTAAGGCAGGGAGAATACGGCTTTTTAAGGTTTAACGCAAGGAGAGACAATGGGTACAAGGTTATGTTGACACAGAGAGAGGTTAGGCCAAGTAATGAAAAATGAAAAGATAGATGTCTAGCTCTAAAGGTCAGAAAAGGTTATATAAATAATGTCCCAACTAGAGACAACGGTTTATGCACGGCCAATATGTGCTGTTGATTTATGTACGACCGCTAATAATAAGAGAACTGGAATAATACTCCTTGTATGTTTTTGGATCCTTCCTGCTGCATCTGGCAGTCTTACCCTTTACTCTGTCTATATTTAAGTGGATTTCATGTCTTGTTCTACCCTCATACACGATTGATACTGCTGCATATGTGCAGGCTGTTCTTGCTACCATTGCGATAGTGTTCGGTGCGACAAATGATAACTGGTAATCTTTAGGGTGAACTGCTGTACATGTTGCAAATAGGTGTTAAACCAGTAATCTGCAACTGGTTATGAAGCTGTCAAGTTAATTTAGTCTACTTTCAATTGGGACAACATTATCTTGTAATTTATAAGTGCATACGCTAGTTTGGGGAAGACAGTGGACATGATTATACAGACTGGGAGCCAAAAACAATTTGCATGATTGTATGATATTGAGAATTTATCTCGAATTCTGTAGTTTCTGGAATATGGTTGATATGCGTATATTGGCTATGTTAATGATTTATTTCTCCATCGGAAGTGGGGGAAACAATTGCACATGTAGACATTGACTGAAAGGATGTGAACTCTAATAAAGAGTACTGATGTTGAATTTAGAGTAGATGTGGTACAAGTGAATGGAATGGAATAAAATATTTATTCTCAAGTTTCGTTCTCATTTTCGAGTTTGGTATGCTTATGAGAAGTGGAATGTCTATTCCCATAGCGTACTCATTACAACAAAATGTGCGAATAGTACCCTCTCTCTAATCGGAAAGAATAGTCATTCTCATATTTTAATGTCATCATAGAATAACAGAGAAAATAAGAAAAATAAAGAGAGAAAATATAAAACTAAATGGTAGCTACCAACCACCAACCATCTCCACCACCATATCAGATTCAAGAATATTTTTTATTTCACTTTATTTTAATTTAAATCAATAGTGAGAGAGGAATTATTATTCCATTCTATTATTACTTAGGGTTCGTTTGGCGCGGTAAAAAATAATGAAAAACAACGAAAAAAGTGGTTTGAAAAACTTTTTTGTGTCTGGTCTGCGGTCACCAAATCACGTTTGTTAGAAATGAATAGTTAAACTTTTTGACTTTTGCGTCAGCGTTTTAGAAAGAAAAACCATTTGAATGGTTTTTTTGGTTTCGTTAAAATGATTTTATATCAGCATTTATTGAAAATAGTTAAAAAGTTTTTGGGATTTGTAGAAAAGTTATTAGGGTTTTTGGAATGTTATTAGAGTTTATAGAAAATTTATTATGATTTGTAAAAATTTGTTAGGATATATAAATATATATATAAATTTATAGAAATTTCACAAAGTATAAGAAGTGCAAAATATGTTAGAGGATTTCAGAGATTTTCAGTATTTTTCAGAGTATTTTATTATACCAAACAGACCCTCAATTTAGCAACCAAACAAATGAGAATAAATATTCCATTCCAACATTATTTTATTAATAAACAAACAAAAGAATGACAATAGTAATTTACTTCATTTCCACTTTTCATTTATGCTAACTTTAGTTTCCATTCTATTCAATTTCAATCCTACATAATAAATGTTGCAATCTTCTTAAGTTTTTCAAATATGCATATAAGAACTCAAACATCGAGAATGATAATGATAATGGCCACAATTTTAGGGTAATGTTTAGGTAAAATATAAGAAATTCTAACCAAATCAAATCAAACCAAACCTTTTCCCACTAGGTGGGAAATATATATAAGAAATTCTAAAAAAAAAAAAATTTAAAGGAGTATCTTTAATCGTATGTTTGGATCTTCAATTTTTAGAGAAAATGGAAAGAAAAGGAAAAAAAATAAAAGAAAATAATTTTAATTTTTTGATTAACTTAAAAATTAAAGGGTAATTATACTTACTATCCTATGACATTTAAAATTTTACTTACCTTCCTTATTTTGAAATATTGTTAACATTAACCCTCCTCTGTTAAATCAACTATTAAAACTAAACAGAAGATATTAAAGAAATCAAACTTTTAGGTTCTTTTTTCTATTTTAGCCTTCCCTCTCTTGCATATTAATCTTTTCACAAAAATTTTTAGAAGTTTTTATTTTTTACTTGTTTTTAAGGATTTTTGAAAAAAAAACAAAACTGACGAAAATGTGAGAATGGGTGAGATTGGGAGATAAAAATAAGAAAAGTACCTACAATTTTGGTTACTTTGATATTTTCTATTAAGTTTTAACAATTGATTTAACAAAAGGGGATCAATATTAATAACATTTCAAAGTAAGTGCAACTACCAAATTAAAGGAAAATAAGTGTAATTTACCTAAAATTAAATGAAAACTAATTATTATTTGCAAAAAAAAAAATTGTAATTTTTATTTGGCTAATGATGGGAAATAACTCTATTTATCGTTCATTTTTTTTAATCAAGGAATTTAGAATCGAAATATAATATAATTAAGAGGTTTAGTGAAATTTTTAATTAATTTTTGGAAATGAAAATGAAAAGTTACATGTTCTTGATAACTTTTTATTTTTATTCTTTTTGCATTTTTTTTTCTTATTGTTTATGTTTTCACCTGCTCTTATGCTTATGATCTCTTTACAGTATTTGTGAACTTGAACCCATATTTTTATTTATTTTATAAAATTAAGATTGCAAAATTGCTAATTTATCATTTTTACGTCCATCCATGTGGTTACAATCAACTGTTATATCCATACATCTGATTGCAAAATTGCTAATTTATCATTTTTACGTCCATCCATGTGGTTACAATCAACTGTTATATCCATACATCTGGTTGCAAAATTGTTAAGATCAACTTGGCTTGATTGTAACCTTAATCATTGGCTTGCAAATTTTTATAATAATTTGTACAAATGTTATGATTGATGGTTAACACTTGCACCTGGGCAATTAGTGGGAGTAAAAGTATAATCTTCAAGTAAATGATAGCAAAAAATGAAAAATGATGAAAGCAAAAATATAATTTCTAGGTGAATATAGACAAAAAATAATAATGGTATAAGGATAAATTTTTAGGTAAATGAAATAATCTTATTGCTGCTCCAAGCTTTTTTTATTTATTGATAAATACAATAATTATGTATAAATTATGGTAGAAAATTTATGTATAGAATAATAATGTTATATCATATTCATACATGAAAAAAATTAAAATGCTATTCAAATTTGACCCTTGGTGCTTTCGCTTTCGTTCCTCTCTCAAATTATGTGATCTAAGGCTATGTTTTATACGTGTGATTGGAATAGAATGAAATGAAATAAGAGGTATGGACAGAATACGGGTGGGAATAGAATGAAATAGATATTCAAATTTTCATAATTTGATTATATATTTTAAATATAATGAAATATAATAAAATTTTCTAATATTAATTTTTTTAAAATTATAAAAATAAAGTTTATTTCGGAGCATGAATTTAAATAAAAAAAGGTACGTGGGTAAAACGATCGTTTTATAATTCAAATTCGAATTGGGCTAAAATTTTCTTAACTTGGAAAAAACATGTTAATAAAGACTTTTTAGTCTTTTGGCATGCCAAAAATACAAATTTGACCCGAAGTGGGCTCAGGGGCAAAATGATTTTATAGTATGAAGTTAGATCAGACTGAAATTTGTTTAATTACTAAGAAATATGTCAAGGTTTTTTTTTTCAACCTTTTGGATAGCTTAGAATGCAAATTTGGACAAAAAATGGCCCAATGATAAAATTATCATTTTACAATTTAAGTGCAGATTGAGATGTGTTGTCTCAAATAGCAACATTAGAGGGGGTGAATAGGGTTGCTTAAAAAAATTACAAATAAAACTTTCAACCCTTAAAGCACATATGTCAAGATGAAAATAATGATAAAAAAAAAAATTGGAATGCACAAAAAAATATTCAATATGCGTGAATAAAAAGTGAGTGCTGATGTTTGCAATAAATATAAAGAAAAGGGAAGAAAAGCAAACACAATCGATTTATAGTAGTTCAGCTTCAATATTGCCTACGTCTACTCCCTCAAGATTCTCCTTGAGATTTCTCCACTATTCTTTGAAGAGCTTGTTATACACTAGCTTCCCAAGGTGCTAGAAACCTTTTCAAGTGATTTTATCCACAAATCACTCACATCAAGTGATTCTATTTCCAAATCACTCCACAAATCCCTCTCAAAGAATATCTTTTGTTTTGGTTTCAACACTTGAACCAAAACCAACCAGAGCTCACCCAACTCTTAAAAATTAAGAGGATTATAAGTTTCCCTCTCTCACAATAACAATAATGAGTTTAGCACTCAATCAAAGAAAAAATAAACTCTCACAAGTTGAGTACAAAAGATGAAGCACAAGTGTAATAAGAAATCACTCTATATTTGTAAAGTTATGAACTTTCATATATCTCTTTGTAAGCACTTCTTTCTTGCCTTCTTCTTCTTCTTGAATCTGAGTTTGAGGCTGTATTTATAGTCAAAAATCTTCAAATGGCTGTTACTAAGTAAAAGGACACTTTTGCCCTTGAAAGAAATTGAATTTCCTTACTTCCAATGCTGCCTTTTAGAGTCAGATTTTTTGAGATACCTCTGTGACCGTTTTTCACCCTCATAACGTTCATATCTAACATTAGCACAGAATGATGATTTTATAGACATATAAGTCAGATATTTTCTGACCAAATGTTAGCTTCATCCAATGGTAAGATCGTCAGATATAGGCTCCAAATCGAGACTAGCTCCAGATAACTTTTTCTGACACTCTGAATCTGTGTTTCTCGTTTAAGCTTCTGTTTTACCATGATACTTTTGGAATAACAAGATACTTAAACTACAAAAGTTGTAGCTCTGTAAGTCTGCTTTCCACATACCAAAAAATCAAAATTTTATATTATGAGTTATGGCTCAAAAACTAACACTAGCTCCAGAATTCAGGATTACATTTGCTTCTATAATGCCAAATAGTCCAACTCATTTTTGGACAACTTACCTTCAGATTCACGAAAATGTTAGTCAGACAAAGTTGTAGATATAGAAGTCTAGTTTATTATATTTAAATTTCATACAATTTGAACGGTTAGATCTTTAGATATCATCTATATACTAACATGTGTCTGATTTGGCTATTTATCCGAGTTAATCTTTAACTTCAAGTCTTCATCTTTCTTTAATTTCCATTACTCCAAACTTTGAAATTCTTTTATTTCATCATCCAAATTATGTAAAAATACATGAAAAATAATATCAGTATCTTCCAAGCATTTTATCTTAAATTTATTAAATTAAAATGAATTGTAATATTTCATGCAATGTCTATTTGAAAATTAATTGTGAAAATTTAATTCAACATTTGTTATCATCAAAATCAATTATAAAACTAAGTTTATGAACCTTGGGTCAACAAGATGAAATTTTATTAATTATCAAGAAACACATCACAAATATTTTTTAACTTTTTGGAAGCCCAAAAATGTAAATTTGGGCAAAAAATGAACCCAAGGTAAAATGGTCATTTTACAAACCCATTTTGGATCGAATTAGAATTTGCTTAGTTATTAAGTAATATAAAAGAATATTTTTATTTATCTTTCAAAAGTCTGAATATGAATTTGGGAAAAAAAAAAAATAGACTCAGGGTAAAACAATCATTTTAAAGCCTGAGTTCAGATCTAGTTCGAAAATAAAATTAAGAGGTAAAATAATCTTTACAATCCAAAAATTAATTGAAAAAAAAATTATTACAAAGTAGTTGCTTTTTTTTTATTTTTTTTTATTTTTGGATCAAATTTCGATTGCAATGAAATTGTTATTCCATCACTTAGAATTATGAAATGCATTTTTCTTATTTAATGTGGGAATGGTTATTCCTATTTAATAGCATTCCAACTTAATTTTTTGATAGAAAACATAAAAATAAGTTAAAGTGAGAATGGATTCCATTCTTTTCCCACATACCAAACATAACCTAAGGGTGGAGGATTAATGAAATCTTCTTCCATGGGCCCAATCCCATATTTTGAACACAAAATTGCACTATCGTCTATACTATCCCACGGATTAACTCTCGCCAAAAATCTATTAATGTAACTTATAATTGTGTAGGTTCCTACCAACAAAAACAAACAAGAGAATGAAAGAAATCAGATACAAAGTCCAAGCCCTTGTAAGGGATATGATTAATAAAAAAATAAAAATAAAAAGATGAAATTAGGAGAAGGGTGTAAAGATAATCTATTGAGTACATTGCTAAAAGCAAATATGAAAGAAATAGGAGAGCACAGAGACAATGACACTAGGGATAATGCAGGAATCAGTTTTGAAGAGGTGATTGAAAAGTGCAAGTTATTCTATTTTGCTGGACAAGAGACTACTACAAATTTTCTCGTTTGGACGATGGTTTTGTTAAGCCAACACCCAAACTGGCAAATCTATGCAATAGAAGATGTTTTCCAAGTTTTCAAGAGCAACAAGCCAAACAACCATGATAGTTTAAATTGCTTTAAAAATTTACACTTTTAATTAAGATTTTTGTGCATTTGTAAGATTTTCATCTTTATGGGTTTTTTGAATTATATATAAGTCCTAATATAGTCTAGTAATTTTTAAGGCCCACGAACAAATAGCTTTGAAAAGTAATGAAGTTTTATTAATAAATTTAACATATTAAACATTGATGATATGGTGTCATTTTCATATCTTGATATTTACTTAAAAGGGTAAATTACAATTAGTAATCTTATATTTTAATCCAATCTTATTTTACTTCTTATATTTCAAATCGTTTTGCTTTATCTCTTGGACTTTTAATTAAAATTTCACTTTGATGCATACTATAAGATTAAATGAAGAAAAACATTATGTGTCCAATATGTACAATGGACATATGACATTTTTCTGTCAAATTCTTGTGATGATAACAAAGAGAAGGAACAAAATGAAACAATTTACAAAGACAAAAAGTAAGTTGAGAAAATTTTGACTACAAATCCAAAGTGACATTAATGGATAATAATGAGTGTTATATTTATAATTTATCCTTATTTGATTGTCAATGCCTTGAAGTGGGAGAATCATTTCTTTATTAGCTAAAATATTAAGAAAATTATTTCAATAAATCTTTTGTGTGATAAATTTATCATTCACTATGCACAAACTCACACCTGCATTTATTCAAGTGTAAGATTACGTCATTGTAACCCAGGTTCATAAATTTAAAGTCTGAAAATATTTTATACGCAAGTAAAGGTAAGATTATGTACATTTTACCTTTTCTCAAATCTTGTAAAACAAGAATTTCGTACACGAAGAAAACCCTTTCATTAAATATTTTTAATCACATTTGAAAACAGTCACATAATTAATTTTAATACCCCAATCTTTATAATTTCTAAAATATATATATACATATATATTTTTGTTGCATGTAACTAAGATATTAAATGAGTCCCTCAGATTATAGCCACCTTTAATAATACTAATGAGGGTTGTTACCGAAGAGACGAAACTATAGGAAATGATCCTACCAGCAATTATTCGCATCATTGTGCCAACAATGTTTGTCAATCACAATTGTGAAATTCGGGGTGAAGATGCAAAGGAGTCCAAACCCAAGAGATTTTCTCTAAGAATTGCAAAGACAACAAAGAAACAGGTCTCCATGCCATTCAGTGGGGGTCCTCGAATAAGCATTGGGAGCAACTTTGCAATGATGGAAGCAAAAATGGCTCTGGCGATGATTTTGAGGCACTTCTTATTTGAGCTCTCTTCATCCTACTCTCATGTCACCCTTCGCCCCAAACATGGTGTTCAGATGGTTTTACACAGAGTTGCAGTGTGAAAGTTTTAGTAAGGGAAATTATCCTCCATCAGAATTATTATTATTATTATTATTATTATTATTATTATATCTTTTGAAAATTGTGCTAACATTATTGTGAATGACACTTT
>QLOD02162339.1:0-13136 GCA_003260245.2 Sideroxylon spinosum
AAGCAAGTGCTACTAAAATGAAAGGTGTTAGGCGATTGTTAAAATGGTTCAAGTGGTGACGGAGACGTTTGATGATCGCTTGGTGACTGTAAAGGGAAAACAGAGGATACTTGAGTGGCAAATACCTCTTGCCTAAATTAAAGAAACAACACTGGCCTATCTACCTACAAGTATTAACTCCACAAAAAAGCTTCTAACTAGCTTCTTTTCATTTTTTTTTTATTTAAAATTCCTTTGTAATTTCTCGAATCTCTTGACAACGGACACGTGCTTTAACAGGAATAACAAATAGATGGACACACTCAATAATTTACTTGTAAGAGTTGTGACTCATATTAACTCACGGGAGCACAGAAGATTGGGGGTTATGGGATTTAATCCGCAGTATAGACCTACCAGTTTAGAAATTATATTCCAAGAAAGTTTTTGATTTCAGTTCTGATTAGATTTCTCGTTCTTATATATTTGAGAAGTGTTGCATATCAAGACTTAGTTTAACGATTAGGA
Source organism: Sideroxylon spinosum (assembly GCA_003260245.2). NCBI lineage: Eukaryota > Viridiplantae > Streptophyta > Magnoliopsida > Ericales > Sapotaceae > Sideroxylon > Sideroxylon spinosum. Next base: position 508 of record QLOD02162339.1, read on the forward strand.
TTTTCAATAAGTATGGGCTGAGAGACAAGATAAGAATAAGTGATAAGGTTATCTAGGGTTCTTTAAGTTCTCTCATATCTCTTTTGTAATTTCCTACTCCATGTTGAAGTTTCTTATAATTAAAAGCTGATTTTACCTTATTTGTGAACGTAGGCAAGTTATTGAATCATGTAAATCTTATGTTCTTCTATCGTGTGTTTTTATTATGTTTGTTTATAAGTTTGCCATTATTATCGAGGTGTTACTAAAAGGTGATCTAGGGTTTTTGCAATAACAATTAGTCTTATAGTTAGATATTTAAGAAGTCAGAAGGAATCTTTTCAATTGCAAAGTTCGGTGTCAGCAAGTTAAATAGAATAAGAAACCTCGGATTATGACACAGAAGGGTGAAGGTTCTATTGGTGCAATAAGGAATGGTGAAGGCATTGGCAACTATGAAATGAAAAAAGATGGAAGAAGCCGATTGGTTTGAACTTCAGACAAGGCAAATGGGAGACGGTCCCAAACTATGTTGTTACACAAAGTTACCAATATTTAGTTTTCTAATGGTGTGTGTATTCGTCAAAGTGGAGATTATTAGGTGGAGTTACCAATGTTCAGTTTCCTAAGATGGTGAGTATTCGCCAAGGTAGAGATTGTTAGCGTTGTAGCTTATATTGAGTAATCGGAACACAGAAGGTTGGGGTTGGGGGATTTAACCCAAGAGTACAAAACAGCTAGTTTAGGGAATTCTATTCTTGTGGTTATCGCTCCATCTTCCTATAATGCTATTGTTGGGAGGTCATGGATACACGCTCTCAAAGCCGTACCATCAACTTACCATCAAATCCTGAAGTTCCATTATGGCGGGGAGGTAATCGAGATCAGAGGCGATCAGAACACTTCCAGGAGGTGTTTCACTGTGGCTTTGGGGTCTAGAACCCTCTCCGAGCAAGTTAAACTTACTGAACTTCCCGAGGATACCCCAAAAATTGATGATGTCGGAGGAGATCCAGAGAAGAAGGCAGTCGAGAGCCTAGAGAAATTCCATGTTGATCCAGTTGACCAGGAGAGGTTTTTCTTGATCGGCTCAGATTTGGAACCTGAGGAGAAGTTGGAATCGGTGGTTCAAAAGGCAAGGAGGTCGGCACTTCAACATAAGAAATCGACAGACTACTTGAGGCTGGAGCCATTAGGGAGGTCTCTTACCCATAATGGCTTGCCAATACAGCGGTTGTGAAGAAGAAGAACAGGAAATGGAGGATCTGTGTTGATTACATTGATTTAAATAAGGCATGTCCTAAGGATGCGTTCCCGTTGCCTAAGATCGACCAACTAGTTGATTTGACGGCCGGGAGCTCGCGGATGTCCTTTTTGGATGAATACCGAGGTTAGCATCAGATCCCTATGTATGGTTCATACCAAGAAAAGACTTCTTTCATTACTCCCAGGGGGGTTTATTGCTATAAAGTTATGCCGTTTGGGTTGAAGAACGCCGAGGCCACCTACCAAAGAATGATCACCAAGATGTTTAAAGATAACCTTGGCTAGATCATGGAGGTTTATCTTGATGATATGGTGGTCAAAAGCAAAGAGTCGGACACCCACATTCAACATTTGCAGCATGTTTTTTCGACCTTGGACAGGTTTGGCTTGAAGCTAAATGCTGCTAAATGTGCCTTTGGGGTAGGCTCGGGAAAGTTCTTGGGACATTTGGTCACCAGAAGAGAGATTGAAGTTGACCTCGAGCAGATCCAAGCCATTCTGTCTATCTCCCCACCTCGCACAAAGAAGGAGGTACAAAAGTTAACAGAGATGGTAGCAGCCCTCAACAGTTTCATAAGCCTAGCATCAGACAAATGTCGGCCGTTCTTCAGGATGTTGAAGAGGGCCAATAGGATGGTCTAGTACGAGAAATCCAGCCAGGCGCTTGAGAAGTTAAAAGAGTACCTGTTGACAGCCTTGATTTTGTCAATTCCAGAGCCAGGGGATGTTTTGCAAATTTACTTGGCGATTTCCGATTCTACCGTTAGTGAAGTTTTGTTGAAGGAGGAAGGGGGAAAGCAGAGCCCAATCTATTATGTGAGCAAAAATTTACAGGGGATAGAATGCAGATACTTTCCTTGGCATTGGTAGTAGCCAAGAAGTTGGCGTACTACTTCCATGCTCACACCGTCCAAGTTATTACTGATCAGTCGGTTGGCCAGCTATTGAAAAGGGCAGACATAACCGGGCGAATGGCTAAGTGGGCAGTGTCTCTTGCCATATTCGACGTGAAGTTCATACCCAGAACTGCCATCAGGGCCTAAGTGTTAGCAGATTTCGTGGTGGAATTCAGCCATCCTCCTCCCGAGCAAGTGAAAGAAGTTTGGCATCTCACAGTCAACCCAGATACGGAGATAGTTTCTGAAACGGCTCCACCTTTTTGGTTGGTCGAGGTAGATGGTTCAGTAACTAAAACGGAGGCAGGAGTTGGAGTAGTCCTAACTGTTCCAGAGGGGGTAACTGTCGAGTATGCAATCAAACTTAAGTTTCATGTAACAAACAATGAGGCTGAGTATGAAGCTTTTTTAGCTAGACTTAAAATAGCCCAGAAACTGTTTGCTCAAAAAGTGCTAATTAAGATAGACTCTCAATTAGTAGCAAACCAGCTGAAGGGTGAATATGTTGCAAGAAGTGAGAGAATGGCAGCCTACTTGGCTTTATCAAAAAGGAAGTTAGAGCATTTCAACATCATTGGTATTGAACAAGTAGGGAAGGATCACAATAGTCATGTCGATACTTTGGCGAATCTGGCATCCTCCCCAAAGATAGGATTTTCAAATAAAGCCTTCCTCAAGGAGCAAGAGCAGCCAAGTGGCATGCTTGAGCCCTAATCCTTCTTGGATGGACCCAATTATCATGTATCTCAAAGATGGTGTCCTCCCCAAGAACAAAGTGGAGGCAAAGAAGCTCAGAATAAAGGCTACGAGATTCTGGTTGTCTCCGGATCACAAACTCTATAAGAGATCTTTCACGGGCCCATACTTACTTTGCGTCCATCCAGAAAAGGTGTTGGATTTTCTGTTCGAAGTTCGTGATGGTGTTTGTGGGGCCCATACTGAGGCAGATCTATGGCCCACCGAGCAATCTCTCAAGGTTATTGGTGGCCGAAGATGGGGCGGGATGCCCAGGCTTATGTTCCAAAGTGTAAGAAATACCAGAAATTTACCCCAATCCTCCATCAGCATTCTCAGGAGCTTAGCCCACTCACTAGTCCTTGGACTTTTGCTCAATGGAGACTGGATATGGTGGGTCCACTGCCTACAGCAACTGGAAATAGAAAGTGGCGGCTGGTCGGGATGGATCATTTTAAAAAGTGGATTGAGGCTGAGCCCTTGGCCCATATCAAAGATTCAGACACAATACGTTTTCTATGGAAGAACATTATCACGAGGTATGACATCCCTAGAACACTTATCTCTGACAACGATACGTAGTTCGATAGCTCCCCGTTCAGAGATTATTGCTCAAGATATGGGATCAGAAACATTTACTCAACGCCGGCTTACCCTTAGAGCAATGGTTAAGCTGAAGCCACAAGTAAAGTTATCCTGAACGGCATTAAAAGGAGACTAGAATCAGCCAACGGCAGATGGGTGGATGAACTTCCATCAGTGCTTTGGACATACAGAACCACGCTGAAGAGATCAATTGGCAAATCCGCTTTCTCTCTTTCTTATGGTACAGAGGCTATAATCCCCTTTGAAGTGGGCATGCTGACCATACACTCACAGGCCTTTGATAAATGTGAAAATGATTTGGCCCTGGCTAGTAGCCTGGACCTGATTGATGAGAAGAGGGAGTTAGCCACTTTAAGGCTGGCCAACTATCAACAAAGCACGAGGAAGGAGTATAATAAAGGGGTTAAGAAGCATGAATTCATGGTCGGGGATTTCGTGTTGAGAAAATTGATGGGAACTAGAAAGAACCCCAATGAAGGGAAGCTCGGTGCAAATTGGGAATGTCCATTTCGCATTGAGGAAGTGCTCGGGAACGGTGCATACCGGCTATCAGATCTAGAAGGAAAATCGGTCAAAAGGCCGTGGATCATAGCTCAGCTAAAATTATTTTACTTTTAAGAATTTCGTTTTTATAAATGTTCATCTTTACTCACCTTGAATCTTACAGGCCTATTTCCAACAAGGTTTCAATGAAAACATTGATAGAGAAAAAGAATAGCCTCATTAGTTTTCCAATGTTGGCTCGCTCCATTGGACTTATCCAATGGTGGTGCTAAAAAGAATAGCCTCACTTGTTTTTCAGTATTGGCTCGCCCCATTGAACTCATCCAATGGTGGTATAAAAAAGAATAGCCTCACTGGTTTTCCAGTGTGGGCTCGCCCATTGGACTCATCTAATGGTGGTACCAAAAAGAATAGCCTCATTGGTTTTCCAGTGTTGGCTCGCCCCATTGGCTTATCCAATGGTGATACCAGAAAGAATAGCCTCACTGGTTTTCCAGTGTTGGCTCGCCCCATTGGACTCATCCAATGATGGTTAAAGTAAGGCTCGTTTAGCTGTTCAGCCGATGACCAGTCGAACCATTGTGCTTCCAGAGGCCTGCTCGGCATCATTCAAAATGTGCGTACACAAGTGAGGAACATTTCTAAAAATGTACAACTCACTAACCACACGCCCGAGGAGTAAATCTTAAAGATAAGATCTCAAGAAAAAGATTTTAACGATAAGGTGCTTCAGCTTATTAATTCTTAAAAGGAAAACAAGTTAAGTCTAAATGATTGGTCATGGTAGCAATATCTCGTACATAGGGGTTTTGAAGATTAAATATTTGATTCTGTCTTGAACCCCTTTGGGAAAATTTTCGCCATAATCTTTAGATGAGATGTTTTGAGTTCACTCGGGCAATCCAATTTTTTGATATGTTTTATGAGAAAGTAAACCATTCGTCATGTAATTTGATCATCCATTCATTGCATACGAGAGTGATCGTGGTTGGGAAAGGTTAAGAGAAGCATTACGTATAAGAAACAAATGATTATGGTTGTTCTTACAAGATCTCCTTCGAAGAGGCAAAGAGTAAACAAAAGCAAAACAAACTTAATGTTTATTGAAAACGCCAATCTTTATTCCACGAGGATTGCTCACTTAGTTAGCATTTCCACTTCTCATAAAGCAACTCGGCCACAATTGAAATTGGGTAAATTCAGATGAGGAAAGTTAGCAAAGGTTTAATTGGCTGGTCATAAAGGTATTATCAAAATTTTTAAGAGATTTGGCTTATGATCTTGAAAGTTTTTAAAGAATTCCTAGTGGTCGGGGGAACATGTCAGAAGGAAATAAGCTCTTAAAGTTGGTTTTACAAAAGTCTTATGACTTAAGTAATTTGTCAAGCCCCCGACCACACCTAACATTGCTGAATCTTTACTTACTTTAAGAAACTCAAGCACCAACACAATATATAAGTCTTTTGTGAAAAAAAGTCTTTCAAGTTCAACAACCAAGTCAACATCAAAGATTAAGAGCAAAACACAACTGTGCAATCAGTTATGGTTTGTTTTGAGTATTCTTCACTACTATTCTGGAGTCAAGGTAAGCAAAACCATACACGATGTTGAGTCATTTCAGAAGATAAAAGGAAGGACAAGCATGGCTAAACATAAGTTCTAACAGCAAAAGAAAAAGACAAAGTAAGTTAATAAAGGGAATCCATTCATTAAGAATATTAAAAGTATTACAAGGAAATTGTTCCAGTTATAGAGAGGGAGAGAAAGATAAAGAGCCCTAAGTCTATTCCTTGGAGGGGTCTTCTTTGTTTGGCTCAAGATCTTTAACTTCACCCTCCTCCAAAGGTTGTTCAGATGACTCTTTAGGGGCTGAAGTTGGTTGCTCGGCAGGCTCTTCAATAGCTGGGGTCTCTGGATCTTGATCGAAACTAAACTTGGGAATCGATGAATCTGGATTGGAGAATTGAACATCCCTGTACATCTCGGAGACAGAGTCCACATTCATTCTTTGCATAGCAGCCTCCCAGCCGTCTAGGAAATATTCATTCCTGGCAGCCTCCATCTGACTCACAAAGTCCTTAAGCTGAACTTCGAGATCCAGAATAGCCCTAGTTTTAGCTTTCTCTATGCCTTTCTTGAACTCGGTTTGGACGTTGATCTCTTTTATGAGATCGTCCTTCAATCGAAGGTTGTCCTGAACCATCTCATCATATTTCTTCCCGAGCTCTTTAAGATCTGCCTTTAAAGATTCTTTTTCGGCTTTGGCCTCCCCGAGCAGCCTGATCTTCTCCAAAACTTCCTCATCTTTAGAAGCCAGACGAGCCAAAGCAGCATCCATCTTCTTTTTACTGGCTTCAGCCTTTTCTTCGGCAGCTGCAAAGTCTTGCCGGGTTGAATCCAGCTTCTTTTTTAGCTCAACCTTCTCTTTCTCTATCCCATCAACTTTCGTTTTTAACTCTCGAAGTAGGAAGTCATCTCTTCCTACATTTTCATGAAGGTCATGACTTCGAGCTATCAGCTCCATAGAATAAAAAGTTGTCTAAGGAAACAAAATAGAAGATCAAGTCAAGTCAAGAAGAGACAAGAGAAATGAATAAAATAAAGCTTAACTACTTGAGTTTATGGTAGATCACTTACTGAAAGGAGGGATCTCATAAGTGTCGATTGTAGATCTTCCATCTTGTTCTTCCTCATGTTGTGAACGTTATGGAGAGGAATGATTGCCTTTAAAAAGAGCTCGGGAAAATTCATTGCCAAGTCCCAGGTTGAGAATGGTCTGCCCTCCGGAAGCTTTAGAGTTGGGATCATAATTTTCAGACTCCAAGGGATAGAATCCCTTGGATGAATCCCTGAAGGTGCAATCTGAGAAGGGGCCTGACTTAAGCTCTCCTCATCGCTTGTAGGTTTATCTTTTGGTGGAGGAGGAGGAAGGGGAATGTCGAGGCTCTTGGAGCTTCCTTCCCCGAGATCGGCAGAAGTTGGGTCGAAGTTGGGGGTTCCCAAACGACGAAATCCGAAGCATCTTTTGTCCTTTGCTTCTTCTTCCCATGACGATCCTCGACTTCTGCTTCAGTATTCCTTTTTACGGCATCCAAAATTTCTTTAATAGTAACACCCTTCTCCATTCTATTTTTTTCAATGTTTTCTTCTTTCACGTGCCTCCCATGCTTGGCTTTTTTTCTCTTATTCAGTATTTTTCTTTATTATTTCCTCTTTCTTCTGCCTCGCGGTTTCGATCCTTTTCCGCTTGGACTGCTCCTCGATAGTCTTTTTAATATCTTGCCTCGATGCCATCCTCGGCTTGACGGATTGGATAGGTAAGGCTTCTAAAGTTAAAAAATCTTCCTCCCCCCGGGAAACGGTTGTGGCGAGAGGAAAATATGGATGATGGTCATAGTAGTATTTGATCTTTTGCTCGTCCGACCCGTGAACCACTGGTGAAGTTTGTCCGCGGTGATTCCGATGTTGTAACCTTGAGGAGGAGAAACAAATGACTGCTAAGTTGGCTGGAAGTTGAATAAGATTGGTGCTGACCTCCCGAAAGGGTAAATGCCGGGTTCACCGAGGAACTTCAAAACTTCCTCGATATGATCGGTTTGAATTCGTGCTGGTCTCGCCCAAGATTTCCTCTCACGATTATCTACATTCACGAGAAAAAGGTAATTAATTTAGATTGTCCCAAACTCTGGAGAGTATGAACACAAGGTGTAACTATAACCTGACCTGGCCCCGATGTAGCTAAAGTCAACGGGAGGAAGTCATCTTCCCCAGGCCTGCATGTCCATTCCTCGGACACCACACACCAATCATCCTCAAAACCCTTGATGTTATCAGGTAACATGTGCACAAGGGTTTTTTCTGGTCAGGACTTCAGGTGCCACCTATTCTCCCATTTCCTAATCTTTTGAAGGTTGTAACAGTAAAACAAATCATATACAGATAGGTGGAATCCATATCTACGGTTCATCTCTTCTACACCGTTTACTATTCTGTAGAAATTATGGGTGACGAACCTAGGTGAGAGGTTAATCGTGTGAAAAACCAAGCATAAGAAACGAGGGATGGGAAATCTAAGCCCTCACTCAGTTATGGCTAAGATTGGGAAGAGGTCGATTTCCCGCTCGACCTCTTTCCCAAACCTAATATTGACGTTGCTAGGTATACCGTATCTCTCTTTAAAACTTTCAAAACCGCCCTCAGCCTTAATCTCTTCTAACAGCCTACCCATTTTTGACCTAACGGAATGAAGTTAGAAAGAAGGAAAAAATCGAAACCGGTCACTCACCGAACGTAAATACAGAAGACAGGGGAGCGCTAGAGAGGAAAAAATTCAAGAACACAAAGTTGCAAAAAGAGTGAGAGAAATGAACAGGGCGATAGTGGCAGAAAAGAAAAATCTTTTCGAATGAATAGGTGAAGGGTCAAAATTGGGATCTAGCGGGAAAGGGTGCATTAACTGCCACCGCCCGAAATGGCATAAATTTGGCAGGTTGTAGTCCGTCTTTTGGGCTTTTGGGAAAGAAAATCCTATTTCACTCGCTCGAAGCCCACCAAATGTTCCACGCGTTACGCGTATGGTGGGTATGACCAATTAGGGGATGACGTGGTCAATCCGAAATAAGAAAGACAGGAATACAAAAGGGCCATAATTAAGTGCATTTAACGGTAAGGTCTGTTTCTTTTACTCTGCTCCGGAAAATGAATTTCTCGACCAGAGTGGGGGCATAATGTTGGTACAAAAAATCCATACGACACGTGGCACCTATCTCCGAGAATCGTATCTTCACTCTCTTGTGTTCGGAAGATGTTTTCCCGAATAGAGTAAACACAGAAGAGGGACCCATCATCTAAATACTTAGGGATGAGTCATGCTGATCTGTTTATTATTATTTAGTTACGTTAAAAGATATCCCATCTAACACGTGGCAGATAGATGGGACATTTGTACAATATTTAAAAGTCACATCGCACGCAATCCTTCCATTTGCCCACATGCGCATTTAATGTCAAATGACACTTATTTAATACAAAGGAGGCGGTATTCAATGCTGGGCACACATTTATGGAAAGTGAATTTCCCCAAATAGAAATGCAATCATCAGATTTTTAATTATTTGTAATTAATATATTACTATTTTCGGACTATAAATAGGGGACTAAACTACGAATCCAAGTACGCTCACTATTGTTCCACAAAGCATCGTCAATTTACTGGTCATTTTCTGAAGCTTTTTCTGATTTTATCATCGGAGGGATCGTGGTCGGAGACCCTCCTCGACCCTCTCTTCTAACTTGTTTTTCTATCTCAGGTTTGAACAACCGTTAATTGATGAACGTGATGAGCACGCTCGGCGATATTTTTTTATTGCCGAACATAAATGTAATTTTCATGTCGAAGCCAGACGATCCCATAGAAGTTTAATGCGTCCACCGACCACTGGAGCTCGAAGGACATAGCCGACCAACTATTCTCCATGCTGAGGATCCTTGGATTCCAAAAATAAGGGTTTCCGGCGGTTATGCTAAACCAAATTCGTACCTCAATGTGTTCGAATCTTGCGGCTTCCGAGACCATCTCAATAACCACAAGGATCCTTTTGGCTCGAGTCCGATCGTTGTTGCCCCCAAACCCAGTGATGGCGTTATCTAGGGGAGTGGGTCCCAGAGTTATATAATCCCCATCTCCTGCCTGCCTTTCAAGATCGATGTAGTTGCCGTTGCAGCTTAAGATGTTTCGATGGGTGCCTAGGACTTGTTCGGAGTATCAAATTTTAGTAAAAATAAATAAACAAATAAAAAATAAAGGGTAAATCAATTTTAAACTATTAAGTGTTTGGTGTATTTTTTTGGAAAAGCGTAAAAAGTTAAAGAAATAAAAAGAATAATGGTAAAATTAGTTTGAGTTTTTTTTTTGATAAAAACTGGAGAAAGTTGTAAAAGTCAGAAATTTTCGGTGTGAAGAAACTCCAAGAAATTAAGTTGCTTTCTAACCATATTTAACCATCCAAACACACACTTGATTAGATTCATTTTAATATCAGTAAACAATATGAAACTTCGATAAATTAATCGGAGAAGGTACATCATATATGGTTCGAAATATCTCCAAACATCCTAATTAGTAACAATGTAACATAGCATATCAGAATGAGTAAATCGTTAAAGAATTCTAAAAGACATGCTCTTCCCATTATTAATGCAATCCATGTATTGAACTAATGAAATTAATCTAGCGTAATTTAGATTTCACCAAGAAACTCATTCATCCTGTATGTATAAATTATATGTAATTAAATAATTCACTTCAATATCACTAGATATTATTTACTCTTTAGGAATGAATAATAGTTCAAAAATTACATGAATCAACACCGTATGGCATGAAATAACTTTGTACATAAATGACGAGGTTATTAGGTAACACAAGAGTTCAGAATATATCTGACCCTTTGTTGGATGACAAATGTGTCACCGAACCTGGCACCAACATAGACAATCAAATCTCAGCTCTAACACAGCATCTATATGCGAAGAGCTAACATCTGTTATCCCCATGTCAGAATGGTGATAAACGATGTAAATATCTAATAGAGGCTGAAAATTATATCCTTTAAGGAACCTTTTTATTTGATTCTGAATACTTATTAAAAAATTGTATTCAACTGTCAATTTTATTTTATTTAAAATTAAATTTTGAATATTTATTTATGTTTCTAAATTTTTTTAAGAATATTTTATTTAACCTATTGCTGAAATTAAGAACTTTCTATAATTAATAGTTATTTTGTGTCATTATTTTATATTAGATGGAGGTGTACACACGATGAATACATTTGGCACGACGAAACGACAAAAATGTGATTTTAGAAATTTTTAGGCGTTTGGTGTATATATTTCAAACCACATTTATTGGAGAGAAAGAATAGGATTCTCGTCCCGACAAATTAGATTTTTGTTTGGACGGTTTTAAAATTTTGTATCAGTGAATACCTTTATTGGCAGGTGACGTGATGTATGATTGATAAGCCTTTCTATTATTACTGTTGCCTGCAACCCGTTCGATGGGATTTGGTTTCTCATCAGGACGGTTTTGAATAGAACTGGCGAGGATAGAAAAATGGCAAAGCATTCAAACGATTTCTATAAGTCATTGGAACAAATAAAAAAAAATTAGTCATAGTAGGTGTCATTCGGTAGTTCGAGAGTTTGTGGTGAGACTAATAATAAAAAAAATTTACTATTTGATTTACCGAATTCTAATTATCGACTTTTTTTTAAGAAGATATTGAACTTTTTTCGAATTACGAGAAGGTAAAAATGTATGAAAATATAATAGAGGTTTTCAGATGTTTTGAGAGATTTTTTAACAAATTTTATTGCACCAAACGGGCCCTATGTGCGAGCTTTTTTTAAGTAAATATTTATTTTTAATATAAATCAGCAAACAAATTTAAAATAAAAACTAATTGAAACATTTGAAAAATATTAAATGACTAGTTTTAAATGGATTTTAAGTAAATAATTTGTAATTAGGGACATTTAGAAAGGATAAAGGAAATGTAAAGAGAGCACGTGGTCAAAAATGACATTTAAGAAATAACAAAATATATTATTTAAAATTTATTTACTTAACTTGTAGTTACTAAAATATTCCTTTTTATTTTCATGAAAAGTATTAATAATTGTGGGAATTTGAGTATAAATGGAAGAAAACAAAAAGTTGACTTAAACTTAAGGTTTCATTAATTAAATTTTTGAGGTTTAATCAAATGCCCTTAGTGTTTCATCTATTTAATAATATATATAGATTACGATCCTTAAATTGAGTTACTTTTTTATGATGGTTCTTTTATTTAAATTTTTTTAAGTCTTTTCGGTCGATTTTGATTAATAAAATTTTTGTTTGAGAAATTTCTTTTGAAAAAATTTGTGTGTTTTTTTTATTTTTCCCTCTGAGTATGAGTAAACAAAGTACTCACTGACCATTTACTATCCTTTTTTTTCGGTGCATCAACTTTCTTTGCATGACGACTTGATATACTTCTCGGTTTCTCCTACCTATACCATCCGAATGCTAGAAAACTGTTTCGACACCCGATACAATTTATCAAATTTTCGGGGGGTTCCCAAACCCAGATTCTCAGTAACTCAATTCTAAAACGCAACCACGTGTTAGCAAAAAACTCAGAATTAAACGAGTGATTTGCCAAAGCCTTCACTTAGAAGGTTGAATTCTTTAAATAAGTCTTTCAAAAATTATATCCCGTGAATAGGTCATCGAATAAGTTGTCAATCGAAAAGTGTGTTTGAGATAATCATATACCTATGACGACTTCAAACTGAAGTCTTCAATGTCAATAGTATATTTGAAGGTGCTTTACCTTTTTATATCTCTCTACTTTATCTATTTATTACCATAATATATTTATTTATTAAATTTACTATTACAAATGTCGATGTTCTTATGAATACATCATTCAAGTTACGATTTCATTATGAATAAGCTATTTCTATGACTTCAACAAATTCTACTCGTTTTTTGAATTTTATATTTTTGTCACCATTATTTTAAATTTCTCAGTGCGAATAAATATTTCAATAAGTGCCATATTCATGTGATACAATTTTTGATTGACTTATTGG
>QLOD02162346.1:0-13135 GCA_003260245.2 Sideroxylon spinosum
AAGTAACCGCGGGAGTTCCCACGCGCGGAGGTTCCCGCGGGGAGCCTCCCGCGTGCTAATGGTGAGCTATGTTCCGCAGGAATGTTTTCGGCAGCCGCGGGGCTTAAGACCGCGGCTCATATACCTACACCATACATAGTATGAAAATTCTGCATCCCTGCAAGATATAGATCACACAAATTGATACCAATAATATAAGACACGTCCTCTCGTATTCTACTCTTATTCGACAGCAAACACAAGATAATAATGATAACTTCAACTGAAAGGCTACACTACTCTTATTCGACAGCAAACACAAGATAATAATGATAACTACAACTGAAAGGCAGTGTAGCGGTCAAGTATTGTGGTTCAATGTGAAATTTTGAACCCCGACACTCATCTCCTAATTTTGAATCTGTTGTAATTAACTTGGCATTAGTCAACTTACAGAACTAATTAAATTTCATCCTAGAAAAAGTTACTCAAGGCCTTAATTTGGGATTAGACAACATGCAATCAAGATGGAAAGGTCTTCCAGGTGTGGAATTTAAATACATGACATTGAACTTATTATTCTTTATGCTATCATTTTCCTTTACGCAGAACAATTATATTCCATTTCAAAAAAAAGTTAACTTGGGCTTGGACAACTTGCAATCAAGGTGGAAAGCTCTTCTAGGAGTGGAATATAAATACATTACACTGAACTTATTATTCTTTTGTTCTATTATTTTTCTTTCTTCTGAACAATTAAATTCCATTGCAGAAAGACTTTAAAACCAGATTCATCTAAAGGGTTAAGTAAATACATTTTTTTTTTTTTTTGGGTGGGGGGGTGGTTGGGTGGTGGAAAGTTTACTCACTTTCCCCAACAAAAAAAAGGGGGAGAAAAGTAATCAGGGAGCTAATTCACAAGGTAATGTATTTAAATAGCTTAAAGCATCTCAATTATTTCCCTATAATGGGAAGTGAATTTTTTCAAAATCTCTCACCATAAAACACCACACCATAGCCCCAAACAATTTCCCTACTTCAGTTCATGATAGGATATATTTTTCTCAAAAAGCACATAAAAATAATATATAAAAGAACTTGTGAAGAATCTAGCACAAAAAGTAAAAAAATAATAAATAAAAAATAAAAACAAAAACAAAAATCAAAGAACCAAAACAAGATTTCTTACTATGCAATATGCATGTAATTTCTTTACTACGCCTCTATGCAATGTTGAATGGCACAAGGCTGTTTAGCATAACAATTATATACCGACTAACTTAGCAAGCTTTAATCTTGTGGCTGGCTATTCAAAAATAAAGTCTGAACACCAAATAAGCTAATATTGTACGGCTCAATCTCTAAGATTAGTTGTGTTTTCTGTAGGGCAAAGGAAGACCATAACCACCTATTTTTTAATTGGTTAATCTGAGTAAAAGTTCTATAGTGGAATTAATATTGAGGAAGATAGGGTGTCTAATCTTCACCATCAAGTAGGGTGTCTTATCAACAAACAGCCAATGAAATAACTCGGTCTGCCCATTGAGGGTAAACCAAATGCTGATTGTTTTTGGATCAGGAAAAAACTCGAAGGGTGGAAAAAAAATCCTATGTCTCAAGAGGTGAAGCCGACTCCGATCCATTCAATTCTGTCGAGGCTATATACAAATTAAATTGTTATAGAGGAACCAAAATCCAGAAGCCATAAAAAATCACTGACCTCTTTCTGAAAAACTTGAAGATGCATTCAATGTCACGGTCATAGTACCTGAAAATGGGAACTTAGCAATATAATAAATATGATATCTAATCAGTAGTTCAGACATTGAAGTGTAGAAGACTTGTCAGATTGAAATTAATGGTTAGAATTAGGTGCATAAGACGAAATATTAATAAATCATAAGTCAGGAATAATTCATACGTTTGTGCGTTACGATGAGATATTGATACCATTTGTGGGAAATCAATCATGGTGACCTTATCATCGTCAATCTACAACAAGAGAAAATTCAACAACTCGTTAAAAGATGCACCAATTCAAATGGTCACTATCAACAGGGTGAAATATGTAATGAGAGTCCAACAGCAATGAGCACAAAAAAAATCTATATCAAACCATAAAAGATAAATAGAACTTTTTTGGAAAAACAATTCATAAAGTAACAACCATGAAATCAAATCAATAGAAGATGTATGTTGGAATGCAAACTAATTGCATACCATAATGTTAAATTCATTGAAGTCGCAGTGAATAAGGCCATGCCCTGCCAACCGAACAACAAGACCAATGATTGTTTCAAAACAGTGTCTGGTTCTTGCAAATGCTTCACCTGCACACTAAATTTGATTGGTAACACGTGAACAGTTGCTCATTTAAGGAACACCATTACTCAGTCTTAGAAGTTATCACGTAAAGAGCATTGGTATCGTAGTCTCAAAAACATATAGAACCAATTATATCTTAGCATGTGTTTAAAATAAATTTAAGCATTAAAATTCATTTAATGGTGTAAAATATATGAGGGAAAAGGGCACGGTGACCAAAGAGTTAAAAATATCTGGACAAAAAGCACTTTCAAGAGAGCCCTTACAGTGGACAACCTTCAACGAGTGACATAACCACGCAATGCCTATTACAGTCAACAGCATTTGGAACAGGGAAACCATGCTCCTCCAAAGCCTGCTCAAACAGAGGATGTCTCAAACTAAGGATGCCTAAAATATGCTCACCCGACAGAAAGCAATTGAAAAAACATAATGGCTATCAAAGAACCTTCATAAAAGCAAATTCCTTAAGAGCAGCAAGGCGAGACAAGTAGAGCCAGTTATAACTACTCCTATGCCTCAAATAATCACGCTTAGATTTGACAGCCCTAAAAGAAGTTCTGCCGAGTCTATGCAGCTTCATTGCAAGCACTGTACCATCTTCCTTAGCAACCTCAAAGATGTCTTCAACACGACCAATGTTGGAATAGGAAGAAAACAAACACACACACATAAGTGCATTAACAAAATATGAATTAATAGGAAAAACAGGAACATGAATGGAAAAAGAACTTCTTGATTACCAGACTCTTTCCCAACACCAATTTGACGACCAACAGCAGAAAAAACTCCACGGTTAACCATTGTCTTAATTGCAAGAAAATCATAACCAAGATAGGTGAGCCGGAATCCATCATCTACATATCAGAGAACACCAAAAAAATAAAAATAAAAAAACAAAAATATTGCAATCATTCGGGTGTTCCATCTGTTGAGATAATAGAACTATTGTTGAAGTATGCATAGAATATGGCCACACAATAACTCACATTTGGAAGAGTCGTGGTGTAACAACTTGTGCTTGAGCAAATTCTTCAACACTTTGTAAGTGCCTCCATGCCTTTACACACACACAGAATTTCATACAGGATAATTAATTTTAGACATATACAACAAAAGTGAAAAATGTATACCATTATCTAAAGGGACAACCATTTTGGTGTTTCCAACAAATTCTACATATCCAAACGACTGATCTTGGGTTTCCAAAATAGTGTAAAAATATAAAAATAAAAAGTGCTTTGAACCATCACTATTTGACTCAAACCTATTCTAAAAAAGTTGAGGTGTTCCAAATTCTTGTTGTCTTGGACAAAGTCAGGGAGAACTTCTGAAAATCTTTCATATTGGACCTTGGACATATAATAATTCCAAATTGGATCTTATTGAGTAACCAACTCACAAATTTTAATTTCACAAAAATCCGTCTATTTTTTTACGTCTTCTAACTTCTCTTGACTTCACTCCTTAACCTCCCTTAAAAATCCCCCAGACCCTATCAACCCCCAGGGAGGGGGTGTACACATAAAAGCCCTCTTCATTAACTGTATCAATAGAAATTGAAAAAAAAATGTAGATAAATCAAAAAAGATAGATAAAAATAGGAATTGATGAAGAAGAAAATTTGACAATCCTTAATAATATAAGCAAACAAGATGGAAGTTATAAAATTTGAATTGAAAGAACAAAAACAACCGGAATAGAAATTGATTTTATGAAATATAGAACAGCAACATACTTGAGACTTGCAATTCGGTTGATGAGCTCCGAAGGTACGATTTCATGCTGAAATAAACATACGATCACCGTCAAAAACTAAATAAATTGGTGAAATTTTTTTTAAATAAGGAAGAATTAAAATAAAAAAGGAAACGATTAAAATTATAGAAATTAAAACATTATGAGGGAAAGAGTGACAAACAGACATTCCTCATGCCCATCTCGACGGCAGTTAGAACCCTGAAATCATCTTTGGATAGGTATCTCAGAACGTCCACATTCAGCTTCATGCTTCTGCCTCTTTCTTTCTTTCTTTCTTTCTGCTACTATCTATGCACGCGACAACAAATTCTTTTAGCGAGATTGATTGAGCCTATGCTACAAAGGTAAGGGAGGGAGCTAAAAGCTCAAGAAATTGCAGTGCTAGGGTTTAGAGTCAATGGCTGGGGATTGTAATCTGAACCCGCCAAAGTAACCACGATAATAAAAAATGAACTTTGGTGAATATTTCATCATACATGACGGTTCCGTTTGCACCCAAATCTATACTATACTACTATAAAAAGTCTGAATGTTTGGAAAACTTTTATTTTACACTTATATCCTTTTATTTTCCTATAATTTCAATTATATCCAATTATATTCCCTAATCAATGATCATTACTCTCAAATTTGTAACTGATTTTCATGCAAACCAATTGTGACATCCTGAATTTTTAAATGCATTGTTAATTTAATTTTTATTTTTATTTCATGCTTGGGAATTTTAATTGCACTAATTTTGTACTATTTTAAACTTTAATTAGTTCTAATAGAAATTAATTAGTAAATTAATTAACTTTTAATATAGTTGATTATTTATATGATCCAAGCTTGCCCATGTGACTAGCCTTTGTTAGAGTTAGGCGTGCAAGACTTAGGGTGACTTTGCTGAAGTTATGTTATGGGTGTGGATGTCTAAGTGTATGACTCATATGCTCACGTGGCAAGCTTAGAGAAAAAGAAAAGGGAAAAAAAAAAAAGAAAAGTGAATGGCTGAGGTAGTAAACTTAGCCGCAGGGTGCACATTTATATATATATAAGTATTAGTATATAGGAAAAAAAAACAGTAAGGAAAATTAAGGAAACCGCAGGGAAGGCAATAAAGAAACGAGGAACAGAGAACTTAGGAATTTGGCCGGATTGTCAAGGTAAGTTATTTTATTTTGTTAATTTAAATTTAATTCTATAGAAGGTTAAATAAATTAAATACGTTGAAAATGAAATGGTTGTGTTCTATTCATTAGGTTTAAGTTATTAATTGATTTGATTTATATTTTAACCAATGAATTTCTTATTTGTATAATTTGTTTGGGTTAAAATTAGGACCCAAGGATAATTAGCAACAACCTCCTCAATAATTTGATTTTCTCAGAATATTTGCGGTTCAGATGGGTATATTAGACTTAAAGGTAAAAGATAGTGAATATAAATTGCTAAATTTTACTTATTTATTTACCTTTGTTGGTAATTATTTGTGTTAATAAGGAATGCTGATTATTTTTCAATTATTTGTGTTAGCGGTGGATTGTGATTATTTGTGGAATAATAATTTTAAGAATAATATATATTTGAAAAAAATATAAAAATGGCTCTGAGCACTTTTGGCCGAATAAGATACAATTTTTTATTACACTCACAAACTCACTTTGTTTCCCTCTATTAAAGAGAGAAACCATACAGAAAGTTCAGAAATCAGATAAAACAACCTAGGCTTTGGAAGAGACAATTAGTTATTAGTTTTAGAACCCTATATGATAATCATATAGAGAACTTCTGTAGAAGATTGGAAAAATTTGCTCCATATTTAATCTTAACAAAAGTGAAACCAAAGGGTTTGAAGGATCTTATTGGATCCAACATATCACTCCAAATTCGACCTAAAAAGAAGTAAATCTTGTGGACCTAGGCCTACTAGATCTTGTCTAGCGTTATCGGATTGAGTTCGAAACAAGTCTTGATTAGATTCGGTTCATTGACAACCCTCCCCCCGCTATAAGAGGACATGTGCCCCCCTCACAGTAGACAGTAGCCTCACTAACAAAAACCTAAGGCCAGATAAAACAGCTCATCAAAACAACTCTACCATGGCAGAGCGGCTCCCCAAAATAGTTGTCACAGCAAAGACCCCTTTGACATTCTCCCCAATTGTCTCCTTTCCATATAAGATACCTCAACTTTTCAATCAACTAACCTAGTACACAAAGGTAAGACAAATACTAAAATTACCCAAAGTTTACCCCCATTTACCCCAAAGCATTCACTTCCTTCACCTACGATAGAGCTTCTCTCTCTCTCTCTCTCTCTCTCTCTCTCTCGGTTGTCTTGTTCCTCCTCTCACCAAATGCATAGTGAGTGACTGTCTCTTACTTCCCATATGAGGCCCTCACCCAACATCTGTCCACAAAGCCTCTCTCATGCTCACATCTTTAAAGACTCCTAGTAGTAACTTAACATTTTGAAATTTTCTTACATGATATAAGAGGGGGGGAAACAACACCCAAAATTCCATGTTTTGACAAATGTTGTAACACAAAATATAACTATGGTGTAGAAATTTTTCCACTATGTTTGATTCACATATTCAAGAAGAAAAAGGAAAATGAAATTCCCCTCATTGTTTGGTTGTTTTAGGGACAGTTGGAGTGAAAGAAAGAAATTACATCTACATTTTGTATATTAATCACGGGTAAAATCCATTTTCTTGTGGCAAATATAATAGGTAACAGGTTTAAAGAAAAGTAAGTTTTATTTGGCAACCATATCCACACAATATGGAGAGTTTCTCTCTTTATAATGCTGCACAGAGTAATTATGATCACAAGAAATCCAAAGCAAACCAACCAATAATATAAAAACAAAATTACAAAATTCAGATAAATTAATAACATTGGAGAGAGAAAAAAATTAGAAATCAAGATTCACTTTCCCTGAATTTTGGAATTGAGTGTGGAAAGAAATGAACACTCGATCAAGTTTCAGCACTGTAAACAAAAACATTAGCAACAATAATTGGATATATGTCAATTGTTGGATTTGCTGATGTGTACACGTGACTGCTAGGCACAAAGAACACAACATTGTTCCACTTTACCATCAGACAAAGGGCAATTAACCATCCCCCAATGTTAAATTAACGGAAAAGATTCCCTCTCTCTCTCACACACACAAGCGCACCCCCACACCTGTAAAGCAAGTACGGGTGACAAAGACACTGTTGGTCTCACGGAGTTAGCTAAAGGGATGAGAGAAAACCTAATTATGATCAATGACCGCACTTATTCTTTGGTGACTGTGTCACAATTTTGATTATCATATCAGCGGTGGACACAGATTCCATGCGATGGTTCATTATAGATTCGCGACTTGGTAATCAATTGTCATGGTACTTCCATAATTTGGTAAGCTTGGTTATTTTGAGTGAAGCCCCAAAAAGTTGCATCAGATTTCAGATCTACTCAAATAAAAATTACATAAAAATAACAATATTTGATTCTTAATTCAAAAGTCTCCTGTATTTTGCTGTTCAATTGGTCATTTTATAAAACACATCACTAAACGATCGCTGAACGATTTCAAACAAAAACTATAGATATGTGAATGTAAAATTGAGAAGAGATCGACGAACCTTCGTATCAAAACTCCAGATTCAAAACAAGGCACTCAACTGATACGAATCCGTCGCCAAAGGTTGCGAAGACTACGGCCAGCTGCATTAACCTCCAAAATCAAGAAGCAAGACCAGAGCGAGGTCGAAGGTGACGGCTGAATGTGTACAGGGTGCGTTTGAAGTAAAAATTGTTGCTTAGTAATTGTAACCTGTGCAGTGAAAAGTTATTCTTTCTTTTTTTTTTTCCGGAGATTTTTAATTTATTTTGCATTTTTCTATAAAGGGAGCCTAAGCCCACTTAATACTTATCTTTGATCAATTAAATTTGTTTGATTATTTTAATAGACTTAAAAAATTTATTTAATGTTGATTTAATTAGTCAATTTGCAGGTATAAATTAAATTTGTCACTCCTAATTCTACCATTCTATTTTATGAATTTTTTTATTTTGTTATAAATCTAATAAATAATTTATCAAGTGCAGTGTATTTAGTAATTTACCGCTAACGAAACCATGACATGAAGTCACAATTTTAAACTTTATAAAAATGTGAATTCATTTCGTGATTTCAGGTAACATCATCTTGCATTTTCTAGTTGCTCTAAAATCATAACATCATGTCGTATTTTTATCCTATACACAGACAACTTCCAAATTTGTTAACCATAATCCTTTTCAAGTATCACCTCTTCAACACAAGCTGTTCAATAACAAAACATATTCAATTTTATATTATAAAAACATGTAGTTTATAGCATAAAAATAAATAGATATTATTTTTAATTTACTTAATAAAATAAATGTCACGTTTGTATAATTAAAATTAAAAAAAAAAAAAAAAGAAACTAATGTATGCCACAACTTAGGTTCTTAAGCCTCTCTTCTAATTGGTGCACACACAAAAGATGATAGACTAATTTCACTGTAACAACAATAAGTACAATAACTAGAGAAGTAATAACTAGAGCGAGTGTTTGGGTAGAAGCTGATGAACTCATTAGGGCCACAGATGTAGAGGCAACAACACTAGAAATAACTGGCGCGGCATATGTTGGGTTCAGGGGTTTAGTATTCAAGGTTTTGGCATTTGGAGTTTGGGGTTCAGGGTTCCGAGTTCAAGGTTCACAGTTTAAGGATTTTAGCGTTTTTATTTAGGGTTCAGGGTATATGATTTAGGGTTTAGATTTCAGAGTCTAGAGTTCAAGATTTAGGATTTATGGTTTAAGGTTACAGAGCGGTTTAGGATTTAGAGTTTACGATTTAAAGGTTAGGGTGTTGGGTCTTGGTTTAGGGGTTAGGATTTATTTTTTATTTTTTTTGGGTTCAGGGTTTAATATTTTGGGTTTAAGATTTTGGGTCACAGAACGATTTAGGATTCAGGATTGAGGATGTAGGATGTAGGATATAAGGTTATGAGTTAGAATCCAGGGTTTAGGGTCATGGCTCTAGGGTTCATAGTTTAGGGTTTATGTTTTTTTTTTAATTAAAATCTTCCTTAGCGAGAAAGGGCTTCAGTATAGACCCCTACCTATTTATTAACTTTAAAAAATAGAACAAGAAGGAGGGAGATTTGAAACTTACTTCTAGAAAGAATACAGGAAAGTAATAATAGAAAGTAATAGAAGAGCAGTGAGTCACCGCTTTACAAATGTTTAAAATCTTCTAAAAATAAAAGAAAGCAAATAGTGGTGACTCACCATAGTAAAATAAAGGGGAGAGGGGCAAAAACCAGACCTCTCAAGAAATAAAGAAAACATATAAAATCTAAGTCCTAACTGAGGAGTCTCAGCTGCATTAAGAGTGAGAATGCCAGTGATAACTCGAGAAAGATCACTTTACTTATAAAATGTCTGATTCTAATGACGTGTATATGCTCAGTTGGCCATTAAGTCTGCTGCTAAGGCAGCAAATCAGACTCGACTATTAGACCTAGTAAATCCCATCTTGGAGGCAATCTCCAATCCCACCAATAGAGCAACAAGCTTAGCATAGAGGATAGGTCTCTGGCCAAGATACTGGCTAAAAGCATAATAATCCTGCTAAGATGATTGCGAAGATACCACTCACTATTGAAGGTCCTAGAATGCCACGGGAGCATCCATAAACAATATCTGGTGGCATTGGCATTGAATCTATCAAACTTTTGGCTTCATTAAGACAACCAACTCAACTAAGTAAATCGACCATGCAAGTGTAATGATACTTCAGGGTTTCCAAACCATAGTCCTTACTCATTGAGAGAAAATAATTGCGTCTCTCCACGACCAACCCCATATGGCTACAAGCACAAAAAACTCCGATCATTGTAAATTCCTTTCTTTATGGTGTGCTCTCTGAAATGGTCAGGTTTCTCTCCATTTACCAACATTGCTCTAAGCACAGCAAGAGCTTCTATCCCATGTCCATTTTTGGGCGTACCCAACTATCATAGCATTCCACAAAACCCAACCTCTTTCAACCATGCTCTTAAACATCACACTACCATCTTTAATTAATCCATATTTCATGTAAATATCTATAAGAGAGTTCCACACAACAAAATCAGGCTCTGGTCCAAACTAGAGTTGAAATCGTGCTTTAAAACAAAGGCATAAGCCTACCTACCAAGCTTTAAATAAGCTAAATTTGCACAAGCATTAAGCAGATTCCCAAAAGTATAATGCGTTGGCCAAACTGATTCCCCCTTTAAAAGGCGAAAGAGTTCTAGAGCCTCTTCATTATCCCCATTGAGCATTCTAAGATATTGCATTTTTCTATGTCATATTGGCAATTATTAATCTTGCAGTTTTCACACTGGATGCTTTTACATAACCACTTACTTTGGAGGTTTCAGACACCACATTCCTATAAGGCATCCCATCGAAAACTCATCTAGCTTCATCAACTCTATTGCATTTTGCATACATATCGACCAATGCATTGCTTAAAATTATTGTTGTAAATGGGCGAACCCGACCTGTGCCGACCAGCCTCCAGTTGCCCTTTCCCCATTTTTTAGGTTGGGTCAAGTAAGGCCAGGGTCACAACACTCTGTCCAATTGACCCAACCTATTTTTTAATATTTTTAAATTTTTTTAGAGTGAATAAAAGACAAAATAAAACTTAACCAAACAAAGTAAAATAATTATTGACAAAAATTAAAATTTATTAGAAAAACAAGCAATTACATAATTAACATTAAATTTAAAATTACAACTTACAAATGTAGAATTATAAAAAAAATGATAGAATAATAAATAGGTGCATCACTTCACATCTTATACATCACAACAAGATTATCCAAGGTTTGGAGTTGGTCAAGTTCACAACTTACGAAAGGTCGTGGTGAGTTATCTACTGCATTTTCTAATAACAATGGCTAGGTTTTTAGACTACGATGGCTTCAAAGATGATTGTCGAGTCACACAGGCACCCAACAAGGGTCCTAGCAATGAAGGTTGGTGTCACCAGTGGCCGGAGGCTAAGCCATGGTGGTCCAACTATGGTAGGGGTTTTCAATCTGGGGTTTTCAAGTGCTTGTAGGATTGTACAAGCACTGATGAAGTTTTTGAGAGGTTTTTGCTGGCTTAACAGTGACAACGGTTCTCAAAGTTGGGCTTTCAGATTTGAACAATGATGGTTATGGATTGATTTGCTTTGATACGAATTTGATGTGGAACAAGAGAAATTAAAGCAACTAAAAAAAAAAAAAGATTAAGCAAGACAAAGAGGGAAAAAGGAAGAAGATCAGAAGAGAGGGAAGAACAAAAGTCACAATGCCATTCAATATTTCTAAAATCAAAGTGTAGAAAATCCTAATATCTCAAGCCTTTAAGTGTTCTAATAAATCCTTAAGATAATTAAAAATAAAATTAAGTCAAAGAGTACAATCTCTCAGCAATTCTACTCAAAATAAACTATCTCAAATAATAAAATTAATAATAACAAGAAGTAAAATATAAGGAAATAACTCTCCAATTGGACTCTATGATTTCCTCATCAAAAACATGCGGGAATTGGGAAAAGAATTCTAGCATTTTATAAATTAGGGATAAGAGCTCTTTTGGATCAACTGTAACATTCCAACATACTTTTATGTGTATTCTTTTGCTAAGTTAATGACTCATCTAGTGAAGGAGAGGTGTCATGAATGGTAGCATAGTTGGGAATCACAAATCCACTCCATCTAAGGAATTGCGACATAACTTTTCAAAATAGAATCACCATCAAAGGATTTTGATCCATACTATTCACAGTTCGCAGCTTTCACTATACAACAAATATACATCATCATAGAGCTACTTTAGACTCCCCATTTCACTTCCCAATTACATGCTAGTGAGCCAATGACTTCCCACTTCTTTACCAGTTGAGTAAAGTACTACAGACACATGTTTCTTTATGATAAGAAAGAAGGAACCGTATTCTACATTTTAACTTCGTCAAATCATTTTAATCTAAATTTTAACTTCCATAATGTGACCAAATCCAACAAAAATCCAAGTTACCAAAGCCTAAAAATAATGATCCAAATATGCTCAATGCCAAATGTAATTAACAGTATATATGAACCATCTTAAGCAACAAGAACTTCAAAATATAAGAGATAGTCAAAATTGCTTATTAGTTCTCAATAAATCAACAAGGAACACATACCGCCCACCAGTTAGTCCCTACAAAAAGTATATGTGGCAATTAGTAATTGACAACCAAAGATCAATATACCAACAACCAAAAAATTCATCAACCTGTCTAAAGGAGTGACAACTCTTGATTCTATTCCCAAATGCAATTACTCCACCCAACCACCAAGTTGCCAAGCACACACAAAGACACTTTTTGTTAAGATTCCATAAATTATAAATAATCATCAAGTTTTCAACATAAATCATGGGGAAAAAAAGGAAGAAGGAAAAATTACTTAAATCTTCCATTAAAAATTGTTAATAAAACATCCCCCACCTTGAAGTATGAAATTTAGAGTCATCCCCTGTCAAAATTTGAAAAATTACTTAAATCTTCCATTGACATTTGTCAAAGAGATACGTGAATTTGTAGAGAGATGATGAGTGGATTTATAGAGAAAGTGGGTTTATAGAGAGACAGGAGTGGCTTCATGGAGTAAGAATATAACTTTCAAGAGGTGATATACGCTAGTAAAGAGAGTGGTTTTACTCGACAAGTGGTGGGCATCCAAGAAAGAGGGAGAGAGGAAAGGAAGAGGTAATGGTTGTGTAACCCGACTAGAGTGGTATGGCCACGGGCAAAAATGGAATTTAAAATTTGATTCATTAAATAAGAGTTAGTTGACTGGTCGTAGTAATTAATTTGTTCCGCAATTCTAAAAATAATGAATGTGCAACTAATTTACAGAACCACGGGGGAAGGATGCATTGCCCTATAAATATTTTCTGCCAAATCTAATAGCTTACAATACCATGACATCGTTAATCAGTTTGCAAAAGATGGATTGTGGCCATGTT
>QLOD02162356.1:0-13133 GCA_003260245.2 Sideroxylon spinosum
AGCCTTAACTTTTGCTAGTAACTCCATTTTCTTATTGTAACATGTTTCTAGAAAGCTTGTAATGAGATGAAGGCCCTGGAAAATTGTTACATCATTGGGTGATATAGATAGCATACGGAAGACTACTTGGAGAGCTGGGGTCGTCGTTATGCCCGCGCGGTAGATAATTTTTAAATCGGCCATAATTTTTGCTATGTAACTCCTTTTTCTTATTATAAAATGATTCTGGAAAGTTTGTAATGAGACAAAGGCCCTGGAAAATTATTACTTCATTGGATGATGCAGATAGCATAGTGTAGGACTAAGTGGAGATCCAAGGACGCCGTTATTCCCGCGCGGTCGTTAAATTTTAAATCGAACATAACTTTTACTACATAATGCTGTTTTCTTATTACAGTATATTTCTGGAATGCTTGTAATAAGAAAAATGCCCTGGAAAAGTATTACATCACTGGGGGATGTAAACAGCATAGCAGAAGACTACTTGGAGACCTGGGGTCGTCGTTATGCTCGCACGATTGTTAAACTTTTAAATCGGCCATAACTTTTGCTACATAACTCCGTTTTCTTATTATTATATGTTTCTGGAAGGCTTATAATGAGACCAAGGCCCTAGGAAAGTGTTACATCATAGGGTGGTGTAGATAATATAGCGGAAGACTACTTGGAGACCTGGGGTTGCCGTTATACCCACGCAGTCGTTAAAATCTTGAATCGGTCATAACTTTTGGCACGAAACTCCATTTTCTTTTTATAATAGGTTTCTGTAAAACTTGTAATTGGACGAAGACTCTGGTAAATTATTACATCATGGGGTGATGTACACAGCATAGTGGAAGACTACCTGAAGGCCTGCGGTCGTCGTTATCTCCGTGCGGTCGTTAAAATTTTAAATCGGCCACAACTTTTGTTACGTAACTCCATTTTCTTATTGTAATATTTTTCGAGAAAGCTCGTAATAAGACAAAGGCTCTAGAAAATGATTACTTCAGTGGGTGATGTAATTATTACATCACGCGATCGTTGTTACGCGTGCACGGCCATTAAAATCTTAAATCGAATAGAACTTACTACGTAAGTCCATTTTCTTATTATAATATGTTTCTAGAAACTTGGAATGAGACGAAGGCTCTGGAAAATATCACGTCACAGGGAGATGTAAATAGCAAAGAAGAAGACTTCTTGGACATTACAGTCACACGGCTGATAAAATTTTACGTCGGCCACAACTTTTTCTACATAACTTCGTTTTCTAATTATAATAAGTTTCTGGAAAGTTTGGAATGAGACAAAGGCCCAGGGAAATTTTTACATCATGGGGTGATGCAGATAACATAGCGGAAGACTACTTGGAGACCTACCGTCGTCGTTTCGCCCGCGTGGTCGTTAAATCTTAAATCAGCCCAAACTTTGTAACGTAACTCCGTTTTTTCTTATTATAATTTGTTTCTGGAAAACTGGCAATGAGATGAAGGCCCTCTAAAATTATTACATCATTTAATGATTCAGATAGCATAGTGTAAGACTACTCGAAGACCCAAGGTCATCGTTATGCTTGCACAGTCGTTCAATTTTAAATCGGATAAAACTTCTGCTACGTATCTCTATTTTATTATTATAATATGTTTCTGGAAAAATTGTAATAAGACCAATGCGCTAAAAAATTATTACATCATTCAGTGATGTAAATAGCATAGCGGAAGACTATATGGAGAGCTGGGGTCCTCGTTATGCCCGTGTGGTCGTTAAATATTAAATCGGCCATAACTTTTGCTACGTAACTCCGTTTTCTTACTATAATATGATTCTGGAAAGACTGTAATGAGACGACGGCCCTGAAAAAATATTATCTCGTTGGTTGATAGAGATAGCACAGCGTAAGACTAAGTGGAGATCCAAGGGCATTGTTATTCCTGTGCGGTCGTTAGAGTTTAAATCGGACATAAATTTTGCTACATAACTCCATTTTCTTATTACAATATGTTTCTACAAAGCTTGTAATAAGACGAAAGCCCTGAAAAATTAGTACATCATTGGGGGATAGAAACAGCATAGCAGAAGACTACTTGGAGACCTGGGATCGTTGTTATGCCCGGGTGGTTGTTAAAATCTTAAATCGGTCATAACTTTTACAACGTAACTCTGTTTTCTTATTATAATATGTCTCTGGTAAGTTTGTAATGAGGCAAAGGCCCTGGAAAATTATTACATCATTGGGTGATGAAAATAGCATAGTGGAAGACTACTTGGAGACCTAGGATCGTCGTTATGCCCGCGCAGTCGTTAAATCTTAAATCGGTCATAACTTTTGCTACATAATTCTGTTTTCTTGTTATAATATGCTTCTTGAAAGCTTGTAATGAGACGAAGGCCTTGGAAAATTATTATATCACTGGATGATGTAGATTGCATAGCAGAAGACTACTTAGAGACCTAGGGTCGTCGTTATGCCCGCGGGGTCACTAAATTTCTTAAATCGGCTATAAATCTTTCTACGTAACTCCATTTTCTTATTATTATATGTTTTTGCAAAGCTTGTAATAAGATGAAAGCCCTAAAAAATTGTTACATCATTGGGTGATGTAAATAGCGTAGCGGAGGGCTACCTGGGGACCTGGGGTTGTCATTATGCCCGCGTGGTCGTTTAATTTTAATTCGTCCATAATTTTTGCAACGTGACTCCGTTTTCTTAGCGTAATATGTTTCTAAGAAGCATGAAATGAGATGAAGGCCCTGGAAAATTATTACATCATTAACTGATACAGATAGCCTAGCGTAAGATTAAGTGGAGACCTAGAGGCAATGTTATGCCCGCGCGGCCGTTAGATTTTAAATCGGACATAACTTTTGCTACGTAACTCAGTTGTCTTATTATAATTTTCTTCCGGAAGGCTTGTAATAAGATCAAGGCCTTAGAAAATTATTACTCCTTGGGTGATGTAAACAGTATAGCTATGCAACTCCGTTTTCTTATCATAATAATTATAACGTCATTGCTATGTAACTCCATTTTCTTATCATAATTTTTTTCTGGAAAGAATGTAGTGAGACGATGGCCCAGGAAAATTATTATATCATTGGATGATACAGATATCATAGCGTAAGTCTACTAGGAAACCTAGGGGCGTCATTTTGCCCACTTGGTCGTTAAATTCTAAATCTGACAACTTTTGCTACGTAACTCCATTTTCTTATTATAATATGTTTCTGGCAAGCTTGTAATGAGATGAAGGTCCTGGAAAATTATTAGATCATTTGCTGATATAGATATCCTAGCGTAAGACTAAGTTAAGACCTAGGGGCATCCTTATGGCGCGCAGTCGTTAAATTTTGAATCAGACATAACTTTTGCTACGTAACTTGTTTTCTTATTAAAATATGTTTCTGAAAAGCATGTAATAAGATGAAGGCTTTGGAAAATTATTACATCATTGGGTGAGGTAAATATCGTAGCAGAAGACTACTTGGAGACCTGGGGTCATCGTTATGCCTACACGGTAGTTAAATTTTAAATCGGCCATAATTTCAGCTACGTAACTCCGTTTTCTAGTTATGATACGGTTCTAGAAAACTTGTAATGAGACGAAGGCCCTTGAAAATTATTACATCATCTAGTGATGTAGATAGTATAGCGAAAGAATTCGTTATGGGCGCGCGGTCGGAAAATCTTAAGTAGGCCATAACTTCTGCTATGAAACTCCGTTTTTTAATTATAATATGTTTCTGGATAGCTTGCGATGAGACGAAGGCCATGGAGAATTACTGGATTATTGGATGATACATATAGCAAAGCGTAAGACTACTTGAGGACCCAGGGTGGTCGTTTTGCCCGCGCGGTCGTTAAATCTTAAATCCGTCACAACTTTTGCTTCGTAACTCCGTTTTCTTATTATAGTATGTTTCTAGAAAGCTTGTAATGAGACGAAGGTGCTGGAAAATTATTACATCATTGCGTGATGTAGATAGCATAATAGAAGACTACATAGAGACCTAAGGTTGTCGTGATGCTGCGCGGTCGTTAAATCTTAAATCGGCCATAACATTTGATATGTAACTTCGTTTTTTATCATAACATGTTTCTTGAAAGCTTGTAATGAGACGAATGCCTTGGGTAATTTTTATGTCCTTGGATGACGTAGATAGCGTAGCGTAAGGCTACTTGGAGACCTAGGGTCGCTGTTATGCCAGCGCGGTCGTAAAATCTTAAATCGGCCATAACATTTGATACGTGACTCCGTTTTCTTGTTATAGTATATTTATGGAAAGCTTATAATGAGGTCAAGGCCTTAGAAAATTATTACCTCATTGGGTGACGTACGTAGCACAACGGAAGACTACCTGGAGATCTGGGTCGTCATTATGCCCGTGCAGTTGTTAAAATCTTAAATCGGCCATAACATAGCGGAAGACTACTTGGAGACCTGGGATCGTCGTTATGCTTGCGCGGTCGTTAAATCTTAAATCAGTCATAACTTTTGCTACGTAACTCCGTTTTGTTATTACAGTATGTTTCTGGAAAACTTATAATGAGAAGAAGGCCTTGGGTAATTATTATGTCCTTGGGTGAGGTAGATAGCATAGCATAAGACTACTTAGAGACCTGGGGTCATCGTTACGCCCGCGCAGTCGTAAAAATCTTAAATCGGCCATAACATCAGCCACGTAACTCTGTTTTCTTGTTACAATATTGTTATGGAAAGCCTGTAATGAGGCGAAGGCCCTGGTAAATTATTACATCATTGGGTGATGTACGTAGCACAGTGGAAGGCTACTTGGTGACCTAGGATCATCGTCATGCCTGCATTGTCGTTAAATCTTAAATGGGCCATCCTTTTTGCAACATAACTCCGTTTTCTTATTATAATATGTTTCTGGAAAGACTATAACTAGACGAAGGCCTGAAAAAATTATTATGTCATTGGATGATATAAATAGCATAGCAAAAGATTATTCCATCATTGGGTGATGTAGATAGCATTGCAGAAGACTACT
The DNA here is from genome assembly GCA_003260245.2 of Sideroxylon spinosum. Classification (NCBI taxonomy): domain Eukaryota; kingdom Viridiplantae; phylum Streptophyta; class Magnoliopsida; order Ericales; family Sapotaceae; genus Sideroxylon; species Sideroxylon spinosum. Next base: position 4,993 of record QLOD02162356.1, read on the forward strand.
TCGAGACCTAGGATCGTCGTTATGCCTGCAGGTTCCGTAAATTTCCAAAATCGGCTATAACTTTTGCTACGTTACTCCATTTTCTTGTTATAATATATTTCAAGAAAGCATGTGACGGGATGAAGGCCCTCAAAAATTATTACATCATTGAATGATAAAGCTATCATAGTGTAAGACTACTTGGAGACCCAAGTTTGTCGTTATGCCCGCCCAGTCGGTAAATTTTAAATCAAACATAACTTTTGCCACGTAACTCCGTTTTCTTATTATAATATGTTTCTACAAAACCTGTAATAAGATGAAGGCTCTGGGAAATTATTACATCATGGGGTGATGTAAACAGCATAGCGGAAGACTACCTAGAGACCTGGGTCGTCATTATTCCCGTGCAGTCATTAAAATCTTAAATTGGCCATAACTTTTCCAACGTAACTCTGTTTTCTTATTATAATATTTTTTTGGAAAGCTTGTAATAAGGAAAAGGCTCTGGAAAATAATTACGTGATTGGGTGATTTAATTAGCAAAGCGGAAGACTGCTTCGAGAGCTGGGGTCGTTGTTATGACCGTGCGGCCGTTAAAATGTTAAATCGAACAGAACTTTTGTTATGTAACTCCGTTTTCTTATTATAATATGTTTCTTGAAAGCTTGTAATGAGGCGAAGGCTCTGAAAAATTATTACATCATTAGGTGATGTAAATAGCATAGCAGAAGACTACTTAGAGACCTGGGGTCATTGTTATGGTCGCGCGGCCGATAAAATTCTTAAATCGGCCACAACTTTTGTTACGTAACTCCGTTTTCTTATTACAAAAAGTTTCTGGAAGGCTTGTAACGTGACGAAGGCCCTGGGAAATTGTTACATCATGGAGTGATGTAGATAACATTGCAAAAGACTACTTGGAGAACTAGGGTCGTCGTTTTACCCGCACGGTCTTTAAATCTTAAATCGGCCAGAGCTTTTTTACAAAGCCCTGTTTTCTTATTGTAATATGTTTCTAGAAAGCTTGCAATGAGACAAAGGCCCTCTAAAATTATTACATTGTTTAATGATTCAGATAGTATAGTGTAAGACTACTTGGAGACCCAAAGTCGTCGTTATGCCAGCGCGGTCGCTAAATTTTAAATCGGACGTCACTTTTGCTACGTATCTTCGTTTTTTTAATATAATATGTTTCTGAAAAAAATTAATAAGATGAATGCACTAAAAAATTATGACATCGTTGGGTGATGAAAATCGCATAGCGGAAGACTACATGGAGAGTTGGGGTCGTCGTTATGCCCGCGCCGCTGTTAAAAACCTTAAATCGACCATAACTTTTGCTACGTAACTCCGTTTTCTTATTATAAAATCTTTCTGGAAAGCATGTAGTGAGACAAAGGCCCTCAAAAATTATTACGTTTTTTGATGATACAGATATCATAGCAGAAGTCTAATTGGAGACCTAAGGGCGTCATTTTACCCACTTGGTCGTTAAATTTTGAATCGGACCTAACTTCTCCTACGTAAATACGTTTTCTTATTATAATATTTTGCTAGTAAGCTTGTAGTAAGACGAAGGCCCTGGAAAATTATTAGATTATGGCGTGATGAAAACAGTATAGCGGAAGACTACTTGGAGACCTGGGGTCATCGTTATGCTTGCGCGGTCGTTAAATCTTAAATCGGTCATAACTTTTGCTACGTAACTCCATTTTCTTATTATAGTATGTTTCTGGAAAACTTGTAATGAGAAGAAGGCCTTGGGTAATTATTATGTCCTTGGGTGAGGTAGATAGCATGGCGTAAGACTACTTGGAGACCTGGGGTCATCATTACGCCCGCGCGGTCGTAAAAATCTTAAATTGGCCATAACGACAGCTACGTAACTCTGTTTTCATGTTATAATATTGTTATGGAAAGCTTGTAATGAGGCGAAGGCCTTGAAGAACTATTACATCATTGGGTGATGTACGTAGCACAGTGGAAGACTACTTGGTGACCTAGGGTCGTCGTCAAGCCTGCGTTGTCGTTAAATCTTAAATCGGCCATAAATTTTGCTACATAACTCCGTTTTCTTATTATAATATGTTTCTAGAAAGACTATAACTAGACGAAGGCCTGAAAAAATTATTATGTCGTTGGATGATACAAATAGCATAGCAAAAGATTATTCCATCATTGGGTGATATAGATAGCATTGCAGAAGACTACTTGGAGACCTAGGATCGTCGTTATGCCCGCGAGTTCTGTAAATTTCTTAAATCGGCTATAACTTTTTCTACATTATTCTGTTTTCTTATCATAATATATTTCAAGAAAGCTTGTGACGGGATGAAGGCCCTCAAAAATTATTACATCATTGAATAATACAGCTTTCATAATGTAAGACTAATTGGAGACCCAAGTTTGTCATTATTCCCGCCCAGTCGGTAAATTTTAAATCGAACATAACTTTTGCCACGTAACTCCGTTTTCTTATTATAATATGTTTCTACAAAACTTGTAATAAGACGAAGGCTCTGTGAAATTATTACATCATGGGGTGATGTAAACAGCATAGCGGAAGACTACCTGGAGACCTGGGTTGTCGTTATGCCCGTGCAGTCATTAAAATCTTAAATTGGCCATAACTTTTCCTACGTAACTCCGTTTTCTTCTTATAAAATTTTTTTGGAAAGCTCGTAATAAGGATAAGGCTCTGGAAAATAATTACGTGATTAGGTGATTTAATCAGCAAAGCGGAAGACTGCTTCGAGAGCTGGGGTCGTTGTTATGACCGTACGGCCGTTAAAATCTTAAATCGGACAGAAATTTTGTTACGTAACTCCGTTTTCTTATTATAATATGTTTCTTGAAAGCTTGTAATGAGACGAAGGCTCTGGAAAATTATTACATCATTGGGTGATGTAAATAGCATAACGGAAGACTACTTGGAGACCTGGGGTCATTGTTATGGTCATGCGGCCGATAAAATTCTTAAATCGGCCACAACTTTTGTTACGAAACTCCGTTTTCTTATTACAAAAATTTTCTGGAAGGCTTGTAATGTGACGAAGACCCTGGGAAATTGTTACATCATGGGGTGATGTAGATAACATTGCGAAAGACTACTTGGAGAACTAGGGTCGTCGTTTTGCCCGCACGGTCTTTAAATCTTAAATCGGCCCGAGCTTTGTTACGAAGCCCTATTTTCTTATTGTAATATGTTTCCGAAAAGCTTGTAAGGAGACGAAGGCCCTCTAAAATTATTACATCGTTTAATGATTCAGATAGTATAGTATAAGACTACTTGGAGACCCAAGGTCGTCGTTATGCCTGCGCAGTCATTAAATTTTAAATCGGACGTCACTTTTGCTACGTATCTCCGTTTTTTTAATATAATATGTTTCTGGAAAAAATTAATAAGATGAATGCACTGAAAAATTATGACATCGTTGGGTGATGAAAATCGTATGACGGAAGACTACATGGAGAGTTGGGGTCATCGTTATGCCCGCGCGGCTGTTAAAAACCTTAAATCGACCATAACTTTTGCTACGTAACTCCGTTTTCTTATTATAAAATTTTTCTGGAAAGCATATAGTGAGACAAAGGCCCTCGAAAATTATTACATTTTTTTGATGATACAGATATCATAGCATAAGTCTACTTGGAGACCAAAGGGCGTCATTTTGCCCACTTGGTCGTTAAATTTTAAATCAGCCCTAACTTTTGCTACGTAAAAAACATTTTCTTATTATAATATTTTACTGGTAAGCTTGTTGTAAGACGAAGGCCCTGAGAAATTATTAGATTATAGCGTGATGAAAACAGTATAGCGGAAGACACTTGGAGACCTGGGGTCGTCGTTATGCTTACGCGGTCATTAAATCTTAAATCGGCCAGAGCTTTGTTACAAAGCCCTGTTTTCTTATTGTAATATGTGTCCGAAAAGCTTGCAACGCGACAAAGACCCTGTAAAATTATTACATCATTTAATGATTCAGATAGTATAGTGTAAGACTACTTGGAGACGCGCTGTCATTAAATTTTAAATCGGACGTAACTTTTGCTATGTATCTTCATTTTTTTAATATAATATATTTCTGGAAAAAATTAATAAGACAAATGCACTGAAAAATTATGACATCGTTGGGTGATGAAAATCGCATTGTGGAAGAATACATGGAGAGTTGGGGTCGTCGTTATGCCCGCGCCACTGTTAAAAACCCTAAATCAACCATAACTTTTGCTACGTAACTCCGTTTTCTTATTATAAAATGTTTCTAGAAAGCATGTAGTGAGACAAAGGCCCTCGAAAATTATTACATTTTTTGATGATACAGATGCCATAGCATAAGTCTACTTGGAGACCTAAGGGCGTCATTTTGCCCACTTGGTCGTTAAATTTTAAATCGGCTCTAACTTTTTCTACGTAAATACGTTTTCTTATTATAATATTTTACTGGTAAGTTTATAGTAAGACGAAGGCCCTGGAAAATTATTAGATTATGGCGTGATGAAAACAGTATAGCGGAAGACTATTTGAAGACCTGGGGTCGTCGTTATGCTTGCGCGGTCGTTAAATCTTAAATCGGTCATAACTTCTGCTACGTAACTCCGTTTTCTTATTATAGTATGTTTCTGGAAAAATTGTAATGAGAAGAAGGCCTTGGGTAATTATTATGTCCTTGGGTGAGGTAGATAGCATAGCGTAAGACTACTTGAAGACTTGGGGTCATCGTTACGCCTGCGCGGTCGTAAAAATCTTAAATCGGTCATAACATCAACTACGTAACTCTGTTTTCTTGTTATAATGTTGTTATGGAAAGCTTGTATGAGGCGAAGGCCCTGGAAAATTATTACATCATTGGGTGATGTACATAGCACAGTGGAAGACTACTTGGTGACCTAAGGTCGTGGTCATGCCTGCGTTGTCATTAAATCTTAAATCGGCCATAATATTTACTACATAACTCCGTTTTCTTATTATAATATGTTTCTGGAAAGCCTGTAACTAGATGAAGGTTTGAAAAAATTATTATGTCATTGGATGATACAAATATCATAGCAAAAGATTATTCCATCGTTGGGTGATGTAGATAGCATTGCAGAAGACTACTTGGAGACCTAAGATCGTCGTTATGCCCGCGGTTTCCGTAAATTTCTTAAATCGGCTACAACATTTGCTACGTTACTCCGTTTTCTTATTATAATATATTTCAAGAAAGCTTGTGACGGGATGAAGGCCCTCGAAAATTATTACATCATTTAATGATACAACATTCATAGTATAAGACTACTTGGAGACCCAAGTTTGTCGTTATGCCCGCCTAGTCAGTAAATTTTAAATCGAACATAACTTTTGCCACGTAACTCCATTTTCTTATTATAATATGTTTCTACAAAACTTGTAATAAGACGAAGGCTCTGGGAAATTATTACATCATGGGGTGATGTAAACAGCATAGCGGAAGACTACCTGGAGACCTGGGTCGTCGTTATGCCCGTGCAGTCATTAAAATCTTAAATTGGCCACAACTTTTCCTACGTAACTCCGTTTTCTTATTATAATAATTTTTTGGAAAGCTCGTAATAAGGAAAAGGCTCTGGAAAATAACTACGTGCTTGGGTGATTTAATCAGCAAAGCGGAAGACTGCTTCGAGAGCTGGGGTCGTTGTTATGACCGTGCGGCCGTTAAAATCTTAAATCGGACAGAACTTTTATTACGTAACTCCGTTTTCTTATTATAATATGTTTCTTGAAAGCTTGTAATGAGACGAAGGCTCTGGAAAATTATTACATCATTGGATGATGTAAATAGCATAGCGGAAGACTACTTGGGGACCTGGGGTCATTGTTACGATCGCGCGGTCGATAAAACTCTTAAATTGGCCACAACTTTTGTTACGTAACTCCGTTTTCTTATTACAAAAAGTTTCTGGAAGGCTTGTAACGTGACGAAGGCCCTAGGAAATTGTTACATCATGGGGTGATGTAGATAACATTACGAAAGACTACTTGGAGAATTACGGTCGTCGTTTTGCCCGTACGGTCTTTAAATCTTAAATCGGCTGGAGATTTGTTACAAAGCGCTGTTTTCTTATTGTAATATATTTTCAAAAAGCTTGCAATGAGACAAAGGCCCTCTAAAATTATTACATCGTTTAATGATTCAGATAGTATAGTGTCAGACTACTTGGAGAGCCAAGGTCGTCGTTATGCCTGCGCGGTCGTTAAATTTTAAATCGGACGTCACTTTTGCTACGTATCTCCATTTTTTTAATATAATATGTTTCTGGAAAAAATTAATAAGATGAATGCACTGAAAAATTATGACATCGTTGGGTGATGAAAATCGCATAGCGGAAGACTAGATGGAGAGCAGGGGTCGCTGTTATGCCCGCACGGCTGTTAAAAACCTTAAATCGACCATAACTTTTGCAACGTAACTCCGTTTTCTTATTATAAAATGTTTCTGGAAAGCATGTAGTAAGACAAAGGCCCTTGAAAATTGTTACATTTTTTGATGATACAGATATCATAGCATAAGTCTACTTAGAGACCTAAGGGCGTAATTTTGCCCACTTGGTCGTCAAATTTTAAATCGGCCCTAACTTTTGCTACATAAATACGTTTTCTTATTATAATATTTTATTGGTAAGCTTGTAGTAAGACGAAGGCCCTGGAAAATTATTAGATTATGGCGTGATGAAAACAGTATAGCGGAAGACTACTTGGAGACCTGGGGTCATCGTTATGCTTGCGCGGTCGTTAAATCTTAAATCGGTCATAACTTTTGCTACGTAACTCCATTTTCTTATTATAGTATGTTTCCGGAAAACTTGTTATGAGAAGAAGGCCTTGGGTAATTATTATGTCCTTGGGTGAGGTAGATAGCATAGCATAAGACTACTTGGAGACCTAGGGTCATCGTTATGCCCGCGCGGTCGTAAAAATCTTGAATCGGCCATAACGGCAGCTACGTAACTCTGTTTTCTTGTTGTAATATTGCTATGGAAAGATTGTAATGAGGCGAAGGGCCTGGAAAATTATTACATCATTGGGTGATGTACGTAGCACAGTGGAAGACTGCTTGGTGACCTAGGGTCGTCGTCATGCCTGCGTTGTCATTAAATCTTAAATCGGCCATAATTTTTGCTACATAACCCCGTTTTCTTATTATAATATGTTTCTGGAAACCTTACGGTGAGGCGAAGGCCCTCAAATATTATTACATCATTAAATGATATAGATAGCATAGCGGAAGACTACTTGGAGACCCAGGGGCGTCATTATGCCCATAGGGCTGTTAAATTTTAAATCGGACATAACTTTTTCTATGTAGCTCCGTTTTCTTATTACAATATGTTTCTGTAAAGGTTGGAACAAGATGAAAGCCCCGAAAAATTTTTACATCATTAGGTGATGTAAAACGTATAGCGGAAAACTACTTGGAGACATGGGGTCGTCATTACGCCGACGCGGTCGTTAAAATTTTAAATCGGGTAGAACTTTTACTATGTAACTCTGTTTTGTTATCATAATATGTTTTTGCAAAACTTATAATGAGACGAAGGCCCTGGAAAATTATTACGTCATTGGGCAATGTAAATAGCATAGCAAAATACTACCTGGAGACCTGGATTGTCGTCATGCCTACGTGGTCGTTAAATTTAAAATCTGTCATAACTTTTACTATGTAACTCCGTTTTCTTATTATAATATTTCTGGTAAGCATGAAATAAAATGAAGGCCCTGGAAAATTATTACATCATTGAAAGATACCGATAGCATGGTGTAAGACTACTTGGAGACCTAGGGGCGTCGTTACGCCCGTGCGGCCGTTAAAGGTTAAATCGGGTATAACTTTTGCTATGTAAATCTATTTTCTTACCATAATATGTTTCTGGAAAGCTTGTAATAAGACAAAGGCCCTGGAAAATTATTACAACATTAGGGGATGTAAACAGTATAGTAGAAGACTACTTGGAGACCTGGAGTCGTCGTTAGGCCCGTGTTGTTGTTAAAATTCTTAAATCGGCCATGACGTTTTCTACGTAACTCCATTTTCTTATTATAATATGATTCTGGAAGGCTTGTAATGAGAGAAAGGCCCTGGGAAATTGTTACATCGTTGGGTGATGTAAATAGCGTAGCGGAAGATTACTTGGGGACC
>QLOD02162382.1:0-13130 GCA_003260245.2 Sideroxylon spinosum
TTTTTATAGGCATACAAAAGTCAGGGGTAAACGCGTAATTTTCCCGTCTTCAGCATGTGCGAAGTAACTGGCCTCGGCGGGCGCCCCTACTAATGCTGGCCTCAGCGGGTGCCCCTTCCAAACACAGGTGGGCGCCCCTGCTGATGATGCTCTCGGCGAGCGCCCCTACCAAACACAGACGGGCGCCCTTGCTAGATGCGGGCCTCGGCGGGCGCCCTTGCCAAACACAGGCGGGTACCCCTACTGATGATGCTCTCGTCGGGTGGCCCTGCCAAACACCGACGGGTGCCCCCGGCTTGTTGCTGGTCTTGACGGGTGCCTCTGCCAAACACAGGCGGGCGCCCCCGCCTTGGTTGCTGGTCTCGGCGGGCGCCCCTACCTCACACAGGCGGGCACCGCTGCTTGGTGATTCCAGCTTTCTGCGTTTCGGCTCCTGTTTTGGTTCTTTTAGGCTGTGTTAATCCATTTTCCTATAAGGTACCTGAAAACAACAAAGAAAGATCAAAACACAATAAACTTATAGTTCCCTTGATAAATGTCCATAAAATGAGTGTGAAAAATGGCTAAAGAATAACAATGATTGCATGCAATCAGTTTACCTAATATTAAATTTGAAAAAGATAAATTTTGTGAAGCATGCCAATTCAGAAAACAAGTTAAGATATCCTTCAAAGCTAAAAATATAGTTTCAACTTCTAGGCCATTACAATTACTACACATGGATCTATTTGGCCCTACTAGGACTTTAAGTCTTGGTCGAAAATCATATGCACTAGTAGTAGTTGATGATTACTCTAGATTTACATGGGTAGCATTCTTAGCTTATAAGGATCAATCCTTTCATGCGTTTACAAAAATTTGTAGGAAACTTCTAGTAAAGCTTTTACATATGAGCTATGGAAAGGTAGAAAACCCAATATTAGCTATTTTCATGCATTTGGTTGTAAATGTTTTGTTTTGAATAATAATAAAGATAACTTGAGAAAATTTGATGCTAAATCGGATGAAGCAATATTTCTTGGATATTCTACTTCTAGTAAAGCTTATAGAGTATACAATAAAAGAACTTTACTTGTAGAAGAATCTATTCATGTAGCCTTTGATGAATCTAACAAGTGTTTCTCCAAGAATATTAAAAATGATGATAACATAGGCTTAGAATAAAGAATGAAAAGCAATACTATTCAAGAAGGAGAAGTAAACTCCACAAAGAAAGATAAAGAAGAACCATTAGTCATTAAGAATGCTCCAAAACTTGAAGAGTTCAAGAACGATAAAGAAGATTTACTAAAAAAGTGGAGATTTGCACATAATCATCTTAAAGATTTAATCATTTGTGATCCATCCAAAGGTATAACCACTCGCTTATCTCTTAGAAATATTTGTAATAATCTAGCTTTTCTTTGTTAACTTGATCCTATATGTTTTCAAGAAGCCGAAAATGATGAAAGTTGGCTTTTAGCTATGCAAGAAGAGCTTAATCAATTTGAAAGAAATAAAGCTTGGGATTTAGTCCCTAGAACTAATGATCATCTTGTGATTGGAATAAAATGAGTTTTTAGATATAAAATGGATGAATACGGGGTAGTTATTAGAAATAAAGCTTGATTGGTTGCCCAAGGTTTTAATCAAGAAGAAGGAAGTGATTTTTATGAAACTTTTGCACCGGTAGCTAGATTAAAAGCAATTAGCTTATTACTTCCAATTGCATGTTTAAAATTTTCAAGCTTTATCAAATAGATGTTAAAAGTGCTTTTCTAAATGGACATATTTTGGAGGAAGTTTATGTCTCCCGGGTTTGAAAATTATGAATTCCCAAACCATGTTTATAAACTCAAAAAGGCTTTATATGACTTAAAAGAAGCTCCAAGAGCTTGGTATAACAGGTTAAGTAAATTTTTGATTGAATATGATTTTACTGGCGGAAAAATTGATACTACTCTTCTTATTAAAACCATAAATCATGATATGCTTATTATTCAAATATATGTGGATGATATTATATTTGGTGCTACTAATGACTCTCTTTGTCAAGAATTTGCTAAGAGTATGCAAGGTGAATTTGAAATGAGTTTGATGGGAGAGCTAAATTATTTTCTGGGACTTCAAATTAAGCAAACTAAAGAAGGCATCTTCATAACCAAACCAAGTACATAAAAGATTTATTCAAGAGGTTTGGAATGGAAAATGCAAAGCCTATTAGGATCCATATGAGTCCTTCAACCAAACTTGACAAGGATGAAAATGATAAAAAAAGTCGATGAAAAACTTTATAGAGATATGATTGGCTCACTTTTATACTTAACGGTAAGTAGACTGATATTATGTTTAGTGTATGCATGTGTGCTAGATTTTAATCATGGCCTAAGGAGTCTCATGTTATTGTGATTAAACATATTTTTAGATATTTATTAGGAACACCTAATTTATGATCATTTTATCCTAAGGACATTTCTTTAGATCTTGTTGATTACTCCGATACGGACTTTGCCAGATGTAAGATTGATAGAAAATATACTAGTGGAACTTATCAATTTCTAGGTCATTCACTTATATCATGGTTTAGCAAGAAGCAAAATTTCGTAGCTTTATCCACTGCAGAAGCCGAATATATCGCGGTTGGAAGTTGTTGTGCTTAAATTTTATGGATGAAACAACAATTAGAAGATTTTGGACTCTACTTTGACCATATTCCAATTAATTGTGATAATACTAGTGCTATCAATTTATCAAAGAATCCCATTCAACATTCTAGGACAAAGCACATTGAAATTAGACACCACTTTCTTAGAGATCATGTTCAAAAAGGTGATATTATTCTTGAGTTTGTTGAGACAGAAAATTAATTAACCTATATTTTTACTATGCCATTGAATGAGGATAGATTTTGTTATATTCGTAGGGAACGTGATATGTCTAATCCAATATGGCATTGATTTAATCTCCTTGTGTGCTTACTGATGCTTATTTTACTATCACATATTTAGGGGGAGCTAAATATATTTTAATAATTTTTTTTTAAATTGAATCGGTGCATATATTTAGGATGAGAAGTATGAATAATTTTAATTTTTTCCCCAAATAATATTTTTGATGACGTCAAAGGGGGAGACACAGATTTATAATGTTAGAAAAAGCTATCTGGAGCTAGTCTCGAATTAGAGCCTATATCTAAAGATCTAACCACTGGATGAAGCTTAATTTGGTCCTGATATAGATGAATTATATATCTAAAACTTCGTTACTCAGAGTCAATCTTAGATATGAACGTTATGAGGGTGAAAAACGGTCACAAATGTATCTCAGAAAATATGAATCTGAAGTGCAGCATTAGGAGCAAGGAAATTCAATTTGATTCAAGACTAAAAATGTCTTTTCACTTAGTAATGGCCATTTAAGGATTTTTTTTTCCTATAAATACAACCTCAATATCAGATTCAGGAAGAAGAATAAGGGAAAAAAGAAGTGCTTACAAAGAGAAACAAGAAAAGTGACGTCCTCTTACACTTGTACTTGATCTTTCATATTCAACTTGTGAGACTTTGTTTTTCTTTGATAGAGTGCTAAACTCATTATTGTTATTGTAAGAGAGGGAAACTTATAACTCCCTTAATTTTTGAGAGTTGGGTGAGCTCTTGTTAGTTTCGGTTCAAGTGGTTAACCAAAACAAAATATATTCCTTAAGAGAGACTTGGGAGTGATTTGGGGATAGAACCACTTAGTGTGAGTGATTTGGGGATAAAATCACTAGAAAATGTTTCTAACACCTTGGGAAGCTAGTGTGTTACAAGCTCTTCAAAGAATAGTAGAGAAATCTCAAGGAAGACCTTGAGGGGTATGGAAGAAAAACACCCAAAGAAAGATAATTTAGAAGCTTAAAGAAGAAAACCAGTAGAGAAGTGAAAGGCTTGCAGTGGGTGCACAGATGCACAACGTCTTAGGCGGACGGCTACACAAGATCTTGGGCACATGGCTACATATGGTCTTGGGTGCATGTGATCTTGGGGGCTGAAGAATTTTTCTTTTGGGTGCATGAAATGTTGGTGCTCAAGAATTTCTCTATTGGGCGCACAAGATCTTGGATGCCCCACTGTCTTTGCTTTTGGGCGCCCACCGAGACCTAGTTTATTTGCTCGTCTCTTAGGACTTTTATCAAACACTTGGGTATACGGTTACCTTAGGTGCACATTAACTTTCTATTGGGTGCCCGTGGACTCTCTCCTGTAGATTTTTAATATTATTTTCAACTGTAAAATTACCTTTTTACCCCTAATTGTTGTAAGCCTATAAATAGGTAAAATTTCTGACATTTGAGGGGAGCTTTACACTATGTTATTTCAGTAGGGTTAGAGTTAGGGTTTACAATTTCTAGGTCATTGCTTTGGATTGGCTGCATTACATTTTCAGCCGTAAGGTTATCAAAAGTTTCAGAAGCTGATTTTTTTTTCTTTCCCCTAGTGTTTATGCTTGTAAGTTACTTCGCATTTGATTGTCTTAATTCAAAACTTTAAAATTTCATATTTATTTCGTATTTTTTTGGTTTCTTTAGTCTTTAATATCTCCTTTTGTTTTTGCTTTTCATTTTACATTAATGGATAATTTGCAAGTACATTTTCCTGTTTGAAGTTCAAATATGTTAGGCTAGGGTTTATACTTGGCTTCAAACTATTAAAAGTGGTGTGGTAGTTTCATGAACTTAAATGTAAAAGAATATTTGTAAACGAAATATCTTTTTATTTCTAATTGGAATCTCATATTAAGCTAGGGTTCTTTTGAACTCAACTCGCATGTGTAACAATCCATAACTTGGTTACAAGTTTTCACTTGTGCACACTAAGTGTTTGGGTGAATGTCTCGATGAGTTAGAAATATATTTTCTAAAACCCAAATCAGGTTTTCTTACCGAACCAAATCACTCGTGTTATAATCATTGCTTGGTTACGAGCGGCCACTCATGTATACCAAGTATTTGATTCAATGGCTTGGTGATTTAGAAACTATTTTCCTAAAACCATAACTTGAGATTTTCTTAAGAAATCGATTCACCCGTGATACGATTGAAGCCTAGTTACGAGTTGATGGTCGTGCACACTTGGTGCTCAATTCAATATCCCGGTGAGTCTGAAACCTATTTCAAATGCCTCCGCTTACTTTGAGTTCCATAAATTAGGTTTTAACGAAATATCTTCCGACCTAGCAATTCAAGCACGTATGCTAGGTTGAGTTATCAACGCGTTTGCGTAAACCACTACTATCTTACAACCAGATTTTCTTTGAAGTCAAGATTACCTTACGTATTTTATTTTTAGTGTTTTATCTTAATTTCGAATCACAATTCATTTACTCAACCATTCTCAACTAAGCCCATGCCTAAGCATCCCATAAATCCAAATTTAGTTGAGATTAATTTAGGTTCACCTACTAACTAAAGAGAACAAGTCTAGAGCTTTTAACAAAGCCCTCCCCATGGAAATGATATCCGTTCTCCTCGAGAAAGACTTCAACCACCCTTCTGCACTTGATAGGTATAATCCGAACACATTTTAGGGTCGGTCAAGTTTTTGGAGCCATTGCCGGGTAGGGCAACTAAGTGCTAGTCTTCGGAGTAATAGGGAGTTCACTTGAGAAATTGGGCGAATTGTTCCTTTCCTCTATCTCTTTTTTGTAGTTTTCTTTCTTTTGCATTACAACACATTCTTTTGCGTATCATATTGCCTAGCTTGCATGTTGGTTAACTTAGGTTGCATTTCAGTCTAGTTTTTATTTTTTCTCATTTTTTTTTTCATTTTTATTTTCTTATCATGGACATGAATTTTAGTGACTTTACTCATGGTTTCCTTGATGCCCAAGCCTATATAGAGTCTCTAAGTGACCAATTTGGATATGAGTATACATTATAGACTTATCACTAATTACCCCATTCTTCGTACACAAGAAGGAAGACCCATGTCTTCACCTTGATAGGTTTAAGGCAGTGTGTGGTACATATGATGCTAGAATGAGTGAGAGACTTAGTTTCATGTTTTTCCCTTTGTCTTTACAAAGTGTGGCTGGTGACTGGTGTTGTACTTTTGGTGAATGCACCACTTGGGAACAATGTTGTCAAGCTTTTATTGAGAAATTCCTCCGTATTCATCAAACCTTCACCCATAGCCTTCAAATCAAAAATTTTTATCGAAAGAAGGGTGAAGTATTTTATAAATACTGGGAGAGATTTAACATACCTTTGGACACTTTCCCAAGTCACGATTAGAGTTAGAGGACATCCTAACGGTATTATACAGTGCTCTATCTCCTGAGTTATACCAAACGTATGATATTATCTTGGGTAGGGAATTTCTTAATCTCACCTGAGTGAGGCATGGTCATTCCTTGAATTAGTCTATGAACACACCAGGCCACAGGAAAGACTTGAACCTAATTTTGAACCTCACACACTTGCTAACCACACTGAACCTTTCCTACATGCTCTTACTTCACTTACTCTTCATGATCCATTCTTTGGAAGTAGTATGTGTCTAGAGCCTAATTACTTGGATTTTGTATCTTCCAACCTTGTTCCACTTACCAAAGGCCAATCTAAGGAGCCCCAAGATAACTGGCCTAGTGAATCTTATGATGCAAATTTTGATACATATGCATCAAACACTGTAATTACCGTAATCATGTTGAGGACAATATATGGGATGAGCTTCATTCTCATTTCCTAGTTGACTCTTCTATTCAAGAAAATTTTATGCCATCTATCGAGAGTTCTAGAGACATGCAGTCCTATCCTACTACTGAGCTTGATGCTTAACCCAACCCTACCACCTCAGACCCTATTGAGAGTCCTTTGGCTCTAACTGATTAATTGGATTTCACATGGCCCGAGGAGCACATCACTGAGTCAGCTGACCTCAGATCACTTCACTACACACCTGAGGTTGAGAGTGGTGCACATCTCTCTCCTCTTGAGTTAGCTCTATCTGAGAAGGTCATTCTAGGGATTGTGAGTGATCATGCAACTGATCATTATTAGGGGGAGGTAGTAGACATTAAGGGAGAGTACGTTGATTTTCTAGGCATCGAGAGACTGATTGAACCCACCATGTCCATGTCCATGTCCTTACATGCATTATGGCCACATTCAAGGTTTCATGAATCTCACTTAGCCCTTCATCCCTCGGTGTGTTTTACACCCGAGGAATGTCTACCTTCGGTGCTTTGTGGGCCCAAGTGAATATTTTACTTTTTAAACCATTTATGGATCTATGGGCTAGGAAGGGTGTTAGATAACCCCTTTTCTTCAATTTATTTGTACATAGTAAATTAGATCTTTCTTTTCCTTATTTCTTTATTTCTTTTTAGTTTGATGATCTTCTTTTATTTTCTTTTATTCCATTTTTATTTCTTCTTTTGTATTAACTTTTTCTTTTGTCTTGTTTTGATTTTATTTCTTATTTTCTTTCAAACATTTTCTCTTATATAGTTGCTTTTATTTTCTTCAAATAAGGAATCTTTTGAGGTGATATCCTTCATCTCCCTTTTTATTTAGTCTTGCACTTTCATGTGTGGTACTTTATGACAGAGATATAGACTAAAAGACATACTTTATGTTATATTTTCATATATTTTAATGAGAATTTCTTTCGAGCAATGAATGCCATTTACTATATTTATGCGTGTGTCTAGTATTCATAAAGAGTATTTGATCTAGTGTGTAGAGTACAGCTTACACACAAAAGACTAGATCATAGGTTCTTTTGGAATACAAGTTTATCGTTCACAGTTTTAGATGGAATTGGACACACCATCGGTAGAACTGTAGCACAGAATTTTAATAGATCTGTCTTGACTATAGGGAAGGGTTTAATTCTAACTTTTTGTGCTAGTACACTTTATGTGTATTGAACAGGACCCAGTTGAGTTAATTATATTATACTGACTATATAAAATAATTTAAACATCAAGATTATTATGATTACTTATGCTCTTAATCCGAATTCTATTATTAAACACGTGTCTATGGTGATTGTTGCTTTGATTACACAAAGAGTGATATTCTATATGAGTCAATAAACTCAGTGGGTTGGGCAATAACATTATCTATATGATGAATATTAATAGTTGAAGGAATCCACGTCCTGATAATTTGGATTGATGATATCCCCTTGAGGAAGCTTATAAGTTTTGAATGTATCAAATCTTGTAAGTGGATTTTGAATTCGATACATCAAATAAGTTAAGTGGAAAAGTCTCAAGGAAAATAAAAAGCCAATTAAATTAGATTGTCAGTAATTAAATTTAATTGGTGGATATCTGTAATCTTAACGTAGGGAGACAATAAGTATTTAATAATGAAGGATCGAAAATACAATTTCGAATAAGATTAGGAGTGTAATTATAATTCTTTAGTGGAATGAATTATAATTTATGTAATTAAATCCTAACCCGGGTAGGATTAAGAAATTTGATTACATAGGAAGTCCCTCTCTTATTTGCCTATTGGTCCCTATTGTAGCCCTATAAAATACCTCTCTTGTGGCAGCTATGGTTAGCATTTTCTGAGTAGAAAACAAGAAACCCTAAAGAGACTACCGAGAGATCCCATCATCTTGTAAGAGAGAAGGAAGGTATTTTCAGGAATACGGCAGAAGGCTGAAGGTTGAGATCTAGCAGTCAAATCAAAGTCAACGAAAGTTGTCTATTGTGTGTTTTGATTTTTGAGATCCTTGTAATTGTTAATATGTAGCATGTGAACTCCCTAATGGAGGCATAGGATTTATGTAATCTGGTGCGGCTCTGATGGAGGAAGAAAACCTGCTGTGATGCTTGATTGATTATCCTTTTGTTCTTATGTTTATAACTCGGAGAACATGGTTAATTGGATAATCACATGATGTTTGTGTTTTGATTTTATATATTTGAAATTCCAAGATTAGTGTGTATATGGACAGCTAGATAGAAAAATTGATTCCAAAATTCTTTGATTTAAAAATCTTTGTTTCTTAAATTAAAGGAATTAAGAATTTTATTTTGCATATATATAGATCACTAGTATGGGATTTTGAATTTATTTGGTAATCAAACACATATTTTAAAACCCTCAAAATATTTTTTTTAAATAACTAAGTGGGAGAGGGAATTAATCACGTTTAAATCCCATGGTCCCATCACTTGTTTATTGGTGAGGTAATTTAATTTTACGTGTTGGCTTCAGTGCTTTCCTCCCCATCGGATAAAATTAATTGCCAGCTCACTAAGAATAATCCCTAGTAATTGTCTAGGATTGAGTATCGGAGTCACTACAAATATTTATATGACCAAATTTTAGCTGGCTAATTAATTTTACTTGGTATGTTTCTTTTTACCTAGAGAGTAAAATGAATAGGTTTTACCTGTCTAGATAAATGATGAAGATGTCCTCCCATCGAGGCATACTATTCACGATGTACTAGAATGCTAGAAAATTCTTTCATTTATGGTGGTTGAGGGGCCCTATTTATAATTTGAATTTAAAGTTTATTCCTCATTATATCTTATTTGATGTATAATTCTCAGGATTGAAATGTCTTCATCCAATCCACTTGCTGTGATACTCAAAGAAAACAAATTAACTGGTCCTAATTACATTGATTGGAAAAGAAACTTAGATATAGTGTTAACTACAGAAGGGCACAAGTTTGTGCTCACTCAGGTCTGTCCCATAGAACCCGGTGAAGGGGCTTCAGATGAGGAGTCCCAGGCTTACCGAAAGTGGATTAAGGCCGATGAGATGGCATAGTGTTACATTTTGGCTTCTATGTCAAATGTTTTGCAAAATCAGCATCAGTCTGTGTCCACGGCCTATGACATGATGATGAGCCTCAAGGAAATTTTTGGGGATCAAAGTTGTGCGGCTAGGCAGACTGCGGTGAAAGAACTAATGAACGCTAATATGGCTGAAGGAATTCTTATCAGGGATCATGTTCTGAGGATGATTAGTCTTTTGAATGAACTGGAGATCCTTGGAGTGGAGATGGATGGGGAAACCCAGGTTGATATCATTCTCCAGTTTTTGCCTGCTTCCTTTAAGCAGTTCTGCCTTAATTATACCATGAACAAGATGAATTACACACTCGCAGAGCTACTTAAAGAACTTCAGGCAGCAGAGAGTTTCATCAAGAAGCCTGCAGTTGCTATGGTTACTGAAAAAGGTTCTTCTTCAAAGTCTCATGCTAAGAAGAAGAAAAAGGTTCAGAAACAAAAACAGCAACAACATCCACAGCCCAATAGAGAAATAAAAAAGAAGGAAAAGTGCTTCGTCTGCAAGTAGCCAGGTCACTGGAAGTAGCAATGTCCAGTTTGGCTTGCCAGGAAACAAGCTAGAGGTATATCTTATTCATTTGTAGTTGAAACTTGTTTAGTGGTGTTATCTGCCAATAGCTGGTGTGTAGATATGGGAGCCACTAATCATGTTTGCAACTCTTTGCAGGGGTTCCAGCAGACCCGGCAGCTAAGTGATGGGGAGATCTACATATTTCTGGGAGATGGCACGAGAGTGTCAGTAGTTGCAGTGGGAGATATTAGCTTTTCGTTTAGTAGAGATAGGATTTTAGTATTGAAAGACATGTACCTTCAATTAGAAGGAATTTAATTTTAGTTTCTAAGTCTGTTGATGATGGATAATTAGTTTATTTTAATGACTCTATTGTTATGAAGAAAAATAAAAATTTTATCTATTCTAGTACATTGGTGGATTATCTTTATATTATTAATCCTGTTTCTCCTACTGTGCAACTAGATGAAGTCAATAACTATAATAGACCATATAAGAGAAAACTTCCTTCTGAAATGAATCAAACCTATCTTTCCCACTTGCGCCTAGGTCAGATTAATCTAAGATGGATTTCTAGACTGGTTCAAGATGGACCATTAGGTTCATTGGAAGTAGAGGCACTTCCAGTCGGTGAATCTTGCTTGAAAGAAAAAATGACCAAGCGGCCATTCTCGGCCAAAGGTAATAGAGCTAAGGAGATATTAGAATTGGTTCACTCTGATTTGTGTGGCCCAATGAACATCCAGGCTAGAGGTCATTTTGAGTATTTTTTTCACCTTCATTCATGACTATTCAAGATATGGGTATATTTATCTGATGCACCGTAAGTCTGAATGCTTTGAGAAAATCAAAGCTTTTAAGGTAAAAACGGAGAACAGTCATGGAAAAAATATCAAGACACTACGATTTGATCGTGGTGGTGAATACCCTCTTAGGAGAGTTTACAGATTACTTATCAAATGTCGGGATTAAATCCCAGTTGTCTGCACCTGGTATGCCATAGCAGAATGATGTGGCAGAAAGAAGGAATAGGACTCTTATGGAAATGGTTATATCTATGATGGGTTATTCAGACTTACCTATTTTGTTTTGGGGATATGCATTAAAGACAGCTACATACGTTCTTAACATGGTACCATCTAAATCAGTACCTAAGACACCTATAGAACTGTGGACCGGGCACAAAATAGTCTAAGACATGTTCAGGTTTGGGGTTGTCCAGCACATGTACTGAAAGGGAAACCAGATAAATTGGAATCAAGGATAGATGTATGCTTCTTCTTGGATATCCTAAGGGAATGGAAGGTGGTTTATTTTATTGTCTTAAGGATCAGAAGGTCATTGTTAGCACTAATGCCCGATTCTTGGAGGAGGACTATATTATGGACCACAAACCTAGAAGTAAAATTGCTCTAGAAGAGTTAAGAGGCAATGAGACTAGACTGTCTCCTTTAATACCAATAGTATAGGAAGAAACACCATAATAAAGTGAGTTCCCTAACTTCCCATTAACTCTTCGTAGTGAGAGAAGTATAGTGACTCAGACGGACCCTGAACCGGTACAACAAGATACCATCTATGCACCAGTTTCAGAACCAGTTCAGGTTGATGGTACACAAGGATCAGAGTCAGATCATATTACTACTAGTACACACTCACAGGTTATGCCTCATCGTAGTGGGAGGGTTGTATGTCCACTTGATCGGCATATGTTCCTTGGAGAGTCATATGACAGAATCTCTGATGAACTGGATACTGAACCCAGTAACTACAATGAAGCATTTCAGGATAAAGATGCAACTCTTTAGCAAAAGGCTATAAAATCAAAGATAGAGTCTATGTACTCTACTCAAGTCTGGGATCTTGTACAACCATCCAAAGGAGTAAAACTTATTGGATGCAAGTGGATTTATAAGAAGAAGAGAGGAATAGACGGGAAAGTGGAAATCTTCAAGGCAAGGCTAGTTGCAAAAGGTTTTACTTAGAAAAAAGGGATCGATTATGAGGAAACCCTTTCACCAGTTGCTATGCTTAAGTCTATCCGGATTCTCTTTTCCATTGCAGCTCATTTTGATTATGAAGTTTGGCAATGGATGTCAAGATAGCTTTCCTTAATAGAAATCTTGACAAGTGCATTTTCATGATGCAACCAGATGGTTTTATAGTAGAAGGCCAGGAGTACTTAGTGTGTAAGCTTAAGAGGTCCATTTATGGACTTAAGCAGGCATCTACATCTTGGAACACTCGTTTTGATCAATCTATTAAATCTTATGGTTTTGATCAAAGTCCTGACGAGTCCTGTGTATACAAGAAGTGTGATGGAAAAACGTTGGTGTTCTTGGTGCTATATGTGGATGACATCTTACTCATTGGAAACGATGTGGGAGTGTTATCTTTGGTCAAGGTATGGTTATCTGGACAGTTTGATATAAAGGATTTGGGAGAAGTGAGTCACATCCTAAGGATCAAACTTTCGCGAGATCGTAGGCAAAAGATGATATGCTTACCTCAAGCCACTTATATCAATAAAATTCTCACCCGATTTAGTATACATAATTCCAAGAAAGGGTTTCCCCTTTTAGGCATAGAATTTTTTTGTCTAAGGATCAGTGTCCTAAGATTCCTAATGAGATAGAAAGTATGAAGACGGTTCCTCATGCTTCTGCAGTAGGAAGCTTAATATATGCTATGCTATGTACTAGACCTGATATCTATTTTATCGTAGGCATGGTTAGCAGATTTCAGTCTAATCTTGGGCGAGAGCATTGGACTGCAGTAAAACATATAATTAAGTACCTGAAAAGGACTAGAGATTATATGCTAGTTTACC
>QLOD02162404.1:0-13123 GCA_003260245.2 Sideroxylon spinosum
ATTTTAATTTAAATTCGAATTTTTACAAAATAATACAAAACCAAAAATCTTGCAAGTTTCACGATTTTTAATCATATTTATATTATTTATATAATTTTATTTTATCTCACTGAATTATTTTAAATTTATATATGTATTGCATGGTTTATTTTAATTGAAGGAACGAAAAAAATATCTAAGTTAGAGAGTGCCCGAAATAATTGGAGCCATGCACCTACGGTGATCTCCCGTCCAACCTTTAATCAAATGCAGAAATATACCATTATATATGATCCAACGGTGGGGAGTCGTAATTTCGGACCCTCAACCCGATTGACAACATAGAAAGAGGATTGAGTCACGGGAAATGACTGAGATTGTCCTCTGTATATGCAATTAATACACCAATTAATTTCCCCCCTTGTGTCCACGAAATGGGCTTGGCCTAGTGTTACCTGATGTAACATTGAACTTATGAGCTATTCATTTTTTACGAAATTAGTCATTCAATGATGGAAATTTTCCTCTGTATAAGCAATTAATGCTCCAATAATTTCTCTCGTAGTGACCACGAAATGGACTTGGCCTAATGTTATATAAGAGATTATGAGCCATTCAATTTTTACAAATTAGTCGGTCAATGATGGAGATTGTCCTCTGTACGTGTAATTAATGCACCGACTATTTCGCTCGTAGTCTCCACGAAATGGACTGGACCTAATGTTACCTCATGTAACTTTGAAATTATTAGCCATTCAATTTTTACGAAATTAGCTTTGCATTACTATACAATCTGGGCTGTCGAATAGCTATTTGACCTGGTCAACTGACAACAATTAAAAGCTCATTGACCAATTCTTTTCTTTTTCTTTTTTTTTTTTTAAATTGGATGGTTAAGTTGAAGTATTTTGTAAATTAATAAGCAGGAATAAGTCCAGTATTAAATCTTAGTTATTCTTGAATAATTTTTTTATTAATTTTATTTTGTATTATTAGAAAAATAATTTCATCACAATCAAAAAAAAAATTTTAATTCGCAAGAAAAATCCTTAACATATTATAATTTGTCTTCTTCAAAGATAATTTTAATACAACAAAATTATATAGGTGTATTATTAACTTATATAAATATACATAGGAATTTAATAAATTATTGCAAAAAACGATAATTTAGAATGTAATCAATCATACGAAAATCATTTTACTCAAAATTAAATAAATTATAATGTAATTTTTAAAACAAGAAACGCACTCTATCATTATGAGCCTATTTGGTGTTCCAAAGAACATTGAAAAACACTAAAAACTTTTAAAAATCTGTAAAATTCTCTAACACATATTGTACTCATCGTATTTCATGAATTTCTATAAATTTATATTTATCATATTCCAAAAAAATTTTACAAACTTTAATAACATTTTTTACAAACCACAGTAATATTTTTATAAATCCCAAAAACTTTCAACCTCTTTTAATAAATTTTGGTGCAAAAACTTTTAAACACTTTTAGTAAATTATTGTGGAAATGACATTTTAAAATGTAATTAATCATACGAAAATGATTTAATTAGAAATTAATTAAATTATAATGTAATTTTTGAAACAATAAACACACTATACCATTATATATAGTATTAAATTAAAATTTCGAATATATATATTATCTAATTGTATATCTAAATATTAAAAGAAGTTAGACACACTAATTATACTTAATTTATTTATTAAATTAATTTTATTTTATTATTTAAATTGGACTCATTTATTAAATCTTCGGGGTGCAGCTCTGACAATTAAGTATACGGATCGGTGGACTTATGATAAGCCTGTCTTATCGAAGCCTTCTGCACAGGCGTGTAACGATTTTTTTTGGGGACTTTTCGTAGAAAAATACAATTTAAGATATGAGGCTGAGAAAAACTATTCCGAATGTGTTTGGAGTAATAAAAAATAAAATAAAATGAGATAATACATAGATTCGTAATTCGTGTAATGAAAATAAAAGGTAAATAAATATAATTTAAATTATTTTTTAGTGTTTAGTGTACAGTTACTTAATTACTTTTTTTAGACATAAATAGTGTCATTTTTTACTTATAGGTTAGTTTTTCGGAGAGAGAATTTATTTAGTCTGTTCGGAAAGTTTTATATCAAAATTTTTTAACAATTGTTGAAAAGTTTTTGGAACTTATAAAAAAAGTTATTGGAATTTGTAAAAAATGTTTATTGGAGTTTGAGAAAAATTTAAGATAAATTACACTTAGACCCCCAAGCATTTGGGTAATTAGATTTAGATCCTCCTAATATTTAAAAATTATTAATATCTCCCCTGAAAAGTTAATAACATTTGGACCCTTTTATTAGTTTTGACCCTAATTCTGTTAAATATTTAGCTGAAAAGATAAATTTACTCTCAACGTAATTAAATTAATTACAAATAAAATAAATACAAATTTATATATTGTAATATATAAAATATATGTCCACATAGGTCACCGGCGTCTGCTCGCTACTACCACGGCTTTGCTTATATATATAAAACATTACAATGTATAAACTTATATTTACTTTATTTGTGATTAATTTAATTAAGTTGAGAGTAAATTTATTATTTCAGCTAATATTTTAATAGAGTTAGAGTCAAAACTGACCAACGGGGTCCAAGTATTACTAACTTTTTAAAATAAGGGAGATATTTGTAATTTTTAAATGTTGAGGAGGTTCAAATATAATTACCCAAATGTTCAGGGGTCTAGGTGTAATTTATCCAAAAAAAAGTTTATGTTTTTTTTTTTCCCACTAATAATATTTTGTCAAGTTAAATACTTTATTCATTTTTATTACATCATATTAAAATGAATTATTTTATTTAAATATTCAACTAATATTATTTTTAAGAAATAGTATAATTAAATTAAATTATTTTTAAATTAATAGGTAATATATTTTGTTAATTTATTTTATATAAATAATAAAATCAAATAAAATTAATTAATATAAACTATGAAATATTAAATTATTTTTCATGAATAATAAAATTCAATCAATTAAATTTAATAATTAATTTAATTAAATAAATTTAATTATTATAAATATATTTTATTTAAATATTTTGAATAAATGATAAAATTCAATTAATTAATTTACTTTAATTTAATAATTAATTTAATTTAATTACTATGAAATATATTTTATCACATTATTTTCAATGAATAATATAATTAATTTAATTAATTTAACATAAATTTAATAATTAATCTAATCTAATTAATATTAAATATACTTTATTAAATTGTTTTAACAGATATCATAATGAAAATAATTTGTTAAAATAATTAATTTAATTTAGTAATTTATTTATTTATTGGATATGAAATATATTTTATTAAATTATTTTTAATAAATACCATAATTAAATTATTACGAAGTATATTTTATTCAACTTTTTTTAATAAATAATATAATATAATTATAATCTAATATATTTTTTATATTTATTGAATTAAATGATTTTTAATAAATAATTTTATTGATTAATTTAATATATTTTATTAAATTCAATTACTTTTTGAAAACTAAATTTTGATATGAAAATAAAAATTTAATAATTGTAATCAAAATTGTATTTTCGACTACAATTTTGGTATTGATTTCCCAAAATAAATAAATAAAAGATAACACGAAACAAAAATAAAAAAACGTAAATAAATATATATAAACAAAAAATTGATAGCTTTAGCAAACACCCCCTCAATATTCCATGCTCTACTTTTCAAGGCGTAAATGCATTCTCTGCAAGTAATCAATTTTTCTTCACAGTTAAGTTTTCCCGTAGCATTTACATTTAGAAATATTTTTTTAGAATATGAGTAAAATTAATTTTCTTTTAGATTGTTTTACATTAAAATGAGCGAAACTGGTAATTATTATTTAAAAGAAACGTATTTAAGCTCTTTATTGTAACCAAGGTACAACACATGCAGTCCATATGTCACGTCTTAATTAACTAATGAGATATTGTTCTCGTCCGAGAGGATGGCTAAGTCGTTACATTTAACAATGATTGTCATTCTTTAGTATAATTTTTTCTTTCTATTTTAAAAGATAAATCTCCCTCTAACCCTTAATTTTCATTTCCTTACTTTTCCGAAATTAGCTTAATCTTGCATTTTCTTTTGATTCCTTACTATAGTTAAAATATTTACTGTGCATATCTAAATTGCATTAATTAAATACTAAACTTGAACTATTAACTCTGTAGTTTAATATTATGTTCTATAAACAATAAAGCACTTGAGTCGCATTTGATCCACTTGACAAGGTTAGATTGGAATAATAATCACTAAACAAAAAAATATAAAATATAAAAGACAAAAATGAAAATGCCATTTTAACAGGTTTTAAAATGTTAAGTGTTGCTAATAAGTGATGTTGCAATGGTTCTATAAAAAAAAAAAAAAAAAAAATTTAATTATAATGCTTAGCAAGGTAGTGTTGCGCGATGCATAATAATTTTGGAATGGTTAAGTTCCACAATTACTAAAAGTATGCACTTTTACGATGGTTTTAATAATCGTTGTAAATGAAAACCTATTTTGCAATAGTTTTTTTACCAAAGTGTAAATTGTAATTATTTGTAATTGTTGCTAAACTAATAGCTACACATGCACGTTGTTGATTATATGTAATGACTTTTTACCATAGCTGTATATAGTTGTGTATTAGGAATAGTTATAAAACCAATTGCAAAAGATTTTTCTAACAGTTGTAAATAAAGCATTAATTAAGGTCTAGTTTGAGAAGAGTAGACACTCAATTTTTAGATTTTTTTGAAATGATTAAATTTATCTTCTTATATTTTAAATTTCTTTAGACCATAGAAGATAAAAATTGTTAAATTAATAAAAGTTAAAAAATTAAGTACTAAAAAGTTATATCTTTTTTTAGTAATCAACTAAAAAAAAAATTAAACTTTTTTTTTTTCCAACAACGCCTAGATTAGGATTATTGTCTACTTGCAATAGCTATTTAAACTATTGACAAATGTTTAGAAATTACTACTAGGGACTTTATTATAAATTGATGCTACATATATATACACATATATAATGATTAGTAAACCTAGGTGATAGCAATCCTAAGGATTAGCTCAATTGGTAAAACCTTGAATTTATTCCCAGTGATCATTAGTTCCAGTCTCCTTAAGACCACTGAAAGTTTACCCGGTCGTTAACTTCAGGATCTCAGGAGTTAACTGAGATATGCGCAAACTGGCCCGATCACTCAGGATATCAAAAATAAATAAAAAAATAAAAATCTTGGTAATAGCAATAATGGTGATAGCAATGATTTAATATTAATTTCACTAGATTGATTAACTAAACAAATTAAATACTATTATTAATTAAGTGATCATAGCTTATTGTAACCAACTTTCTTACTCTATAGCTTATGGCAAGTGCATAAACCGTGTTTGTGGGTTTTTGGCCCTTTTAGTCTTCACGTACTTGCAAAAGGGAGATTAGTTGAGCATCAATTTCGCTAGTTTGACTTTATCTTATTATATTCTGCTGCTTAGTGTAGAATATATTAAATTTTGTTTAGAGTACTATATTTTATCCAAAGTTTTTTGAAATCTTCAAAATTTTTTAATTTTTTGTTTCACTAGACGAATTACAAGTTTATAATTTTTGTTAATTTTGACTAATTTTTTGCCATTCCAAGTACACCCATATTAGAATTACTAATGAAAAAATTATACCAACTCATCACTAAGTGGGTAGTGGATATGATTGATTTAACCTTGAAGAGTAGGTCAATTAATAAGATCTTGAATTTATTTCTCAATAGTTAATAGTTTGAGTTTCTTCAGAGCTGCTAAAAACTTAACTAGTCTTTAACTCTAGAGTTTCATGGATTAGTAAGGATTCACGTAAGTTAGGCAGACACCATCAGTTGCTTAAAAAAAGAAAAAAAGAAAAATTGATCGATCTAATGTAGGAAATGTATGGATTGAAAACATATATATTTAGTAGACGGGTTATATATCTAAAAACATATGACTCGAATGAACTATATTAAGGACAGTATAGGTGAATATATATACACCTTGTTATACATATCTTTTAATTATAAGGATCCTAAAGTTAACAACTAGACAAGTCTTCAACCTTAATTAATTCCGAGGATTCTAAAGTTAACAACTGGACAAGTCTTCAATGGTCTTGAAAAGACACGAACCAATGACCACTGAAAAAACAACCTGATGTTTCATCAGTTGAGTTAGTCCTCATATTTCTTGTCATATATACAAGAAAACTATCATTTTTGTGACACTTTTTTTTTGCTGCACTTCAGAGAACTGTAGTGTCACGAAAATATTTTGTTTGATATTAACAAATAATTGCCCATAATTTTAGATATTTATTTTAAAAAATTGTAATTATGTCTGTATTTACTACACTTTTATTAAAAATACCAAAAGTAATTACGACTTGCATTTATGAAACTTTCTTAAAATTGACGTACTTATAACATGTGTTTACCACATTTACAAATACTTTTCTTTGTGCCTAGAAATGGAGGACTGGCTTTTACTTGTTCTTTCTCTGTGTAGTAGTGCCACAACATTGAATATTACCATTTTCTTTAGAAGGGTATGGTATATTTGATTATCTGTTTGTTTATTTTATTGAAAAAAAAAAAGAAAAATTGCGACTTTTTTTTATAAGTCATTCAAAAAAAGATATATAATCCTGTTTTTTTAATTAATGTGGAATTTAAAATTTTAAAAATTATATTTAAAATTTTATAAAAAGGAGTGGCTAAATTTTAATTTCAATTGGCATGTTTAGAAAGTAATACAAAACCAAAATATTGCAAATTTCACTATTTTTAATCATATTTATATTATTAAATACAATTTTAGTGGGTAGAGATAATGTCAGAGCAGATTTTGCTAATGTCAGAGCTTCATTAATGATATTTTTTAGTTATTTATAGAATTACCCTTCTCTATCATTTATTACAACCTATATTTTCTCTTCCTTATTAATTTCTCTTTTTAAATCTCTCTCAGTAATTTTTGTCTCTCACTTATTAATACCAGAGATCAATTAATGTCTTATATAATTATTTATAAAATTACCCCTCTCTATTCCTCATTGATTTCTTTCTCTCATCTCATCTATTCATCTCTATCTCTTTTTTTTTTCTGAAAAAATATATTATTATCTCTTTTTGTCTTTTTGAAAAATATATCTCTTCATAATATAGTTAAATAATAAATTTTTATTTTAAACTTAAAAATTAGTAATGTGCTATTGAATTATAAAAATACTCCATTTAAAAAATATTTTTCTTCAAAATATAATTAAATAATAAATTTCTTGTTTTAAACATAAAAAATATTAACACTTGATTGAATTACAAAAATACATCTATTTATTTGTAATATTTTATCTAATATAGTTGAAGGTTTGTTATTGGTATGGATTTTTTTAGTATATTAATGAAATTTTAATGCAACTGTACAAAGAATATTTTAAACTATTAAAAATTTTGACTCATGTTTAATTTTGGCTATATTGATTTTAAATAAAAATTATTAAAACATTTTATTGAAAATTTATTATTACTATTAAAATTGTTTATGTTAATTCTTTTATAATCTTTTTAAAAATTATTATCTTTTTTTCTATACATAATATATATAATTACGGAACTCTCTAATTTTGTTTTGTTATAAAATTTTATATTGATAAAAATAAAAAAAATAATTTATTTAAAACAAGATTTTTATTATTTAATTATATTTTGAGAGTTTTTTTTTATGATTCAATGGCATATTAATAATTTTTAAGTTTAAAATAAAAAATTTATTATTTAATTATATTTTGAATAAATATGTTTTTTTGAAGAGAGTAAAAAAGAGAGTAATATGTTTGTTTTAGAGAGAGAGATGGATGGATAGATAGACTGAGAGAGATAAATTAATAAGGAATAGAATTTAGGTTGGATAGATTAATAGAGGAGGGTTAATTTTGTAAATAATTACACAAGACATTAATTAAGCTCTAACATTGACAAGTGAGAGACAAAAATTAATGAGAGAGACTTGTAGATGAGATATTAATGAGAAAAAAACTGTAAGTTGTGATAAATAATAGAAAAATGTAATTATGTGAATAATGAAAAGGTTCATTAATGCAGTTCTGGCATTAACAAAATTAGATTTGGTATTATCGTCACCCATAATTTTATTATATCTTACTGAATTGTTTTAATTTATATGTGTTGCATGGTTTATTTTAATTGAAGGAATATAAAAATATTTAAGATAGAGAGTGCCCGTAAAAATTGGAGCCACTGCCCCTACGGTGATCTCCCGTCCACCTTTTAATCAAATGCAGAAATATACCCTTGTATACAATCCAACGGTGGAGAGGTGTAACTCCGGACACTCGGCCGGATTAACAACATAGAAAGAAGATTCAGTCACGAGAAGCGATGAAGATTGTCCTCTGTATACACAATTAATGCCCCAGTTAATTTCCCTCATGGCGTCCACGAATTAGACTTGGCCTAATGTTAAGTAAGAGAATATGAGCCATTCAATTTTTACAAAATTAGCCATTCACTGACGAAGATTGTCCTTTGTAGATGCAATTAATGCTCCAATTAATTTCCATTGTAGCCTCCACGAAATGTACTTGGCCTAATGTTACATAAGAGATTAAGAGCCATACAAATTTTACAAAATTAGCCATTCAATGACCGAGATTGTCCTCTGTATATGCAATTAATGCTCCAATTGATTTCCCTAGTAGCCTCCACGAAATGGACTTGGCCTAATGTTACTTTATGTAACAATGAGATTATGAGCCATTCAATTTTTACGAAATTTGCTTTGCATTACTATACAACCTAAACTGTCAAATTGTTACTTGACCGGGTCAATCTAACAACAATTAAAAGCTCATTTGCTATTTTTTTTTTTATTGGGTGTTTAAGTTTAAGAATTTTGTAAATTAATAAGCAGGAATAAGTCTCGCATTAATTCCGATTTATTTTTAAATAATTTTTGTTAATTCTATTTTGCACTATTAGAAAAATAATTCATCACAATCAAATAAATTGTTTTAATTCACAAGAAAAATCCTTAACATATTATAATTTATATATTTCAGAGATAAATATAAATATATGTATTATTAACTTATATAAATATACATAGGAATTTGATACATTATTGCGGAAAACGATATGTGTGCATTAGTTATTTTCTCTGGGAATTTTTGCTGATTTAACAGGTGAATGGAACTCCCACCAGTACGAATTGGTTGACTTCATTTTTTTTTTTAAATGAAATTTCCTAGTTTCATCATCTATTCCACTCGTTTTATTTGATAACAAGCTCTATATGTATAAATATCATCACCTCTCCAGGAACAATTTCTTCACACAGAGATCACCAAGCCCCTGCAGAAGAAATTCCCAGCCATGATGTACATGCATTTACATTTGATTGTCTCGCTGCTTGCGGTAGTAGGACAAGGCACTGCTAGAATTGTTGCTTCTTCTCAGGCTCGGCCTGGTTGTGAAGATCGTTGTGGAGATATCAGTATCCCATACCCGTTTGGCACACGCAAAGGATGCTACCTTGAAGAAGAGTTCCTTCTTACTTGCAACACAACCCACTATCAACCTCCCAAGCTGTTTCTATGGAGGAGCAACATCGAGGTCACTGACATAATTCTTCAAGGTCAATTGCGCATATTATCCTATAAAGCCTTCGATTGTTACAACAAGAGTGGCCTCCCTCTCTCCAACTCCCCCGCCTGGATCCGTTTGAGCAACTTCTCCGTCTCGCCCACAAGAAACAGATTCACAACTGTGGGCTGCGACACCTTCGCCTACGTTACGGGTTCCACGGGACAGCGGTACACGACAGGTTGCTCGTCTTTATGTGACAGCGTGGATAATGTGATCGGCGGCTCTTGCTCTGGTATTGGCTGCTGCGACACTGCCATCCCAAAAGGAGTGTGGAGTTTCAGCATCAGCGTAGGTAGCTATTATAACCATACTCATGTGCATAACTTCAATCCCTGCAGCGTTGCCTTTGTGGCAGAGGAAGGTACTTACAACTTCTCTCATGCGGACCTTAATAAAGGATATGAGGAAGGAGGAACGTCCCAAGTATTGCTTGATTGGGCAATTGGAGGCCAACCATGCCACCAGGCCAGGAAGAAACTCAAGAGCTATGCTTGCAAGGAAAACAGCAATTGTTATAACTTTGACAACGGTCCGGGGTATCGGTGCAACTGCTCCGATGGATATGAAGGGAACCCTTACCTTCCTAATGGATGTATAGGTTAGATAATCACACTTTTTATAACTGTTGAAAACTTTCAATTTTCCTCCAAATGTTGATGTTAACTATATATATATATCTGGTGGGATTGTGCAGTAATGTGAAATTGGATGCGGTTTTTTTTTTTTTCAGATATCAATGAGTGCTCTCGTAATCCAAGCCCCTGCAACATGTTATGCCACAATTTACCTGGCAAATACGCTTGTTCTTGTCGAGAGGGCTATGAAGGCGATGGCAGAAAAAATGGATCAGGCTGCAAACCTGTTTCTGTTTCCAACAAAGGGGTTCCTTTGAATAACATCGCATTAGGTAGGTGGGCCAACACAATAGTAATCATAAAACTGATTTTAAGCGCCATTTGTCATGGTTTTTAAGCATAGTTGGATCATATGTTTAAGCATCACTCATCATGTGTTTGATATTTATTAAAAGGCCTTTTAACCATTAGGCCTCAGTTGGATGTATCTAAAGCCCCCTCCAAAACTTTTACCCTCTCGTAAGTGTGGATCCGACGCTTATGCCATTGCTTGGATGGTAAATTTTGTCCCCCCCTCTTCTCCTCTCTTAAGTTTCCCTCCCCCATAACTTTCCCCCCATTTGGGGATAATTTTTGGACACCCCTAGGGCCAGCTAAAAATTATCCCTCTTTAAATCCTTATTTTTGAAGTTTTTAGCCCTCGTTAACAGTATTATAAATTTGATCAAAATAAATATAATGCTAGTAAAAAAAAAATAATAGATAAGTCAAAAGTCAAAATAAATATAATTAAAAAAAATTGGATAATAACTAACCATTCAAAAGTTTATATTTAAAAAAAAGTTCTTTGAATAAATTTATAAAAAATTATATTTTCAATGAAATAAATAATACAACTTCAAATTATCCAAAAATAATTAAATAGAGTTGATTTTGTAATTTAATATTTAATTTAATGGGTAATAAAGTTTGGGACACCACGAGAGCAAAAGAGTCATTTGACTATTTTTCATCATTCACTCCCTCTTATTTATAAAACATCCAAACCAAGTCAAAAGTTATCGCCCTCCATAAACATCACGTCAATGTGGGTCAACTTCTAAAAATAATATCTCCTCTTATCTTATATCCCTTCTAAAATTTATCCCCTTGAAATTTTAGTACTATCCAATCAGATCCTTAGAGGGATGACTTTGATACTAAATATATTTGCTTAACAAATACAAAGCTTGAAAGTACGAAGATAAGCAATAACAGAATAGCAATTTTCGTTAATTACCAAGGAATTCACATAAAAGGAAACTAGGCCTTCTAATTCCTCTGGCTCTATATTTCCTATCCTCCTTTGTTGCCTCCTCTCTCTGTTGCATAGTTGCCCCAACTCTATTCAAAATGTTCTTTAGAATTATCATTTTAATGTGTAAATTTACCTTGTCAACATTACCTAATCAAAATAGAAATTTTAAAAACAAAAACTTCAAAAGGTCTTGACTTATAATTCAATAAAGTGTTTCGATCTCATGCATTTAGTACACCTATTCTTCTTCAGTATAGTTCTTCTTGTGCAAACATAGAAAGTCATTAGTTATCTATATATATATATGTGGGATTGTGGTAGATGTCGTTGGGTTGTGTTTTTATACTAGTATTTGCGGCTATCAAAAGTTTCTATTATTATTATTATTATTATTATTATTATTATTATTTTTGCAGAATTGACTATGTGAATCAACAAATGAATCTATAAGGTCGGCCGTCTATTCCATGGACACAGCTTAAGTTATTCCAAATTTTGATATTAAAAAATATTAAGGTATCTTAAAGATATCCAGAGAGCGGTGTCATGGCATACTTTTCAAAGGCATCTGTTAGACATTTTCATCCTTGCGAAAGCTGTAATCTTCCGCAGGAGTAGACTTTTTTTTTCATAATCATCATCATCATCATCATCTTGTGAAGGTCTTTAAACAGTTCACACTGCATTTAACTGAATATATTCATCTATTTTTGCCATTCAAAATGGAATAATATAACTACCTTGCAAATTAAACTTGACCCATAACAAATTTGACGACAGCAATTAAGAAAAAGAAAGAGAAAAACACAATACTCCTATTCCTCCCATTTTATGCTTAAAGAACAATCCATTATTTATTTGTTTGTTTACAGATTTGTTCGATTTTATTTTTTCGATTATAACTTATTATCATTAATTTT
Organism: Sideroxylon spinosum; assembly: GCA_003260245.2. Taxonomy (NCBI): domain Eukaryota; kingdom Viridiplantae; phylum Streptophyta; class Magnoliopsida; order Ericales; family Sapotaceae; genus Sideroxylon; species Sideroxylon spinosum. The sequence goes on from QLOD02162404.1 coordinate 12,547, forward strand.
TTCAATAATCATGTCCGGAGCATTCAACTAAATTATATTACATTTTCTTTTCACCTTCAATCACATTTATGGCATTAAGACGTGACTTATAAATATATAATACATATATATATATGTATATATATGCAGGTTTAAGCGCAGGCCTTTTAGTTTTGTTTCTGGGAAGTTCTTGGACATATTGGATGCTTAGGAATAGAAGGTTGATGAAACTTAGAGAGAAATTTTTTCAGCAAAATGGGGGCTTAATGTTACAACAGCAGCTCTCAAAGCATGAAAAATCAATCGAAACAGCAAGAATCTTTACAGGTGAAGAACTCAAAAAGGCGACCGACAACTACGACGAGAGTAGAATCATAGGTCAAGGCGGCTTCGGAACAGTAAACAGAGGAGAATTACATGACAACACGGTGATTGCCATTAAGAAATCGAAAATAAGTGATAAGAGCCAAATCGAGCAGTTCATCAACGAGGTGGTTATCCTAGCACAAATCAACCACCGAAATGTGGTAAAACTGCTAGGCTGTTGCTTAGAAACAGAAGTTCCTTTACTGGTTTATGAATTCATCACAAATGGAAC
>QLOD02162457.1:0-13116 GCA_003260245.2 Sideroxylon spinosum
ATGTTATGACCTAGAGAGTGATGTTAGGCCATCTTTCTTATAATTGGAAGCCTGTAACTTTTCTTTTTTTACATGATGCTTGGAGCCATTTTGAAGCCTTACAAAATCTTAGATTATATAAAATTTCTTCTGTTAGCCAAAAATATAACCCTTTAGTCTTAGATACATAAATAAACCAACCCTTGTATGTCTTAGGATACTTATGTAAAATTGGTAATTCATGAATTAATTATCATTAGTCTCATGAAAAAAAAAATGTGTGTTGATAGTAAAGCTTCAATTTTGGCATTCAAGGACTTGAAAGGTGAAAAGTTAGGGAGTGTTTTATTGCATTATTATAATCCCTAGACATGCACTTTTATGTTCCCATCCTTTGTTTGTCTAACCAATACCTGGCCAAGCTGATTATAAAAAAATAAAATAAAATACCTGGCCAAGTTACGACCTAGTAAAGACCTAATGGACTCTAGATGAAAGACACTTATAAGAGCATTGATCAGTTTTATGTGCTTTATAGTAATTTTCGTGTATATGCATTGATACATTCCTTCATGAAGCTATGCCATACTCACTATTTAATTCTTTCATGTCACTTTTGATTTGGGTTCAATGCACCTATTTGATAGTAACCCTTTCGAGTGATTTCATTTGAGAGTGAACATCCTGGTGAGACTTAAAGTCAAAACCATGATCTTTGTGTATAATTGTTAATTATGTTGATTGGATGATAGTACTTAACATATTTGAAAATAAATGGTTGAAAAGTTAGATGAGTTGAAGTGCATTTCAAAAATAATTTATGCAGATTTCAAAGTTTGGCTATCTGTTTCATAATGAATTCGAATCAGAAGTTTTTGGAATTATTATTGCCACTCATAGAATTAGTTTAAACATTTTATGGGTTGGTTCACCGCAAACCCTCGCGAGACTTCACTTGTCCTCTAAGGGCAACCTAGGAGTTTAAAAGGCTTGCTGCACGTAGCTAAGTGTAGCTGTGTTTCCAATGAAAAGAGAAATAGGTAGTAGTTTGCATTCATTTTTAACAAAGTCATTGCTAGGGACTAACAATGTTCAAGTTTCTTTTTTTTTTTTTTGAAAGGTAAAAATAAACTATATTAATAAAAGAGATACTGTACAAATACTCAGGGGCATACCCCAGGAAAATTACATTAAGCAAAGCGAACCAAAAAGTTTAAACTATCAAACTAATGAAACAAGTCCTTCCCTTATCCAAAAGCTCAATCAATCAATGTAGATGAAAGATGCAATGTTTGGACAAAGTGTAAATTGGTAGAGTTGCAAGGAAAACCAGAGCAATCTAATAACCTCAGCTTGACCAAGCCCATACTTAGATTTATCAATGTTAGTTCACTCCAAGGTGATCTCCCATGCAAGCGAGAATTCTGTTCTCTTCATAATGTGTAAACCATAGTAGCAAAGGAGAGTCTTCCAACGAATGAGAGAAGAGAGGAGCCTCTAAATGTAGAACAAGCCCAATGTATGGTTGCTGTCCAAGTAGATGGAGTGACACTAAAAGCACTTTTGGCAAGATGGCATGCCAAACACGAAAAGAGAAAGCACAATTGAAGAACAAATGATCATAATCTTCAATATCATTACCACAAAAAAGACATGTCATATGCTAAACAAGGCCAAAGGAACGGAGCCGATCCAGTGTTGCCAACCTCCCTTTTATAGCCAACCATAAGAGAAAAGAACACCTTGGGATATGAAATTTGAACCAAACAATATGATGCCAATCCACCTGCGAGGAATGCGTTCTAAGGACTTCCCAAACTGACTTGATTGAGAATTCTCTTGCCCTTATCTTGTTAAAATGATTTTGTCCCTTCTTTCACAATTTGGAGGTGCTAAAGACAAGGTTTCTTCTTTCAAATCAAGTAACTCATTAGAGTTGGCAACAGGCTAAACCCACCTATTCAAAGAAATAGTAGCACTAACCTTCGCATCCTTAGGCAAGCAAGAATCATAGATGACTCGTGCATCGGGAGAGGTGCAAGTAGGGCCTCAGGATATCCAAGAATCAAACCATAAGGAGGTCTATCTCCCATCCCTAATATCAACCGAAATAAAGGGTTTCAATCTTGTTCTTAGTTTCAGGACCTTCCTCTAAGTCTAAGAGCAATTCCGAGAACTTTGGCAACCCAAAAATGGTTCTTATTGAGTAAGTTACATTTTACCCAACAAACCCACATAGAAGTAGAAGATGGTTGACAAATCTGCCATATATACCTGGACATAGCAGCCAAATTCCAATCCTTTATCTTCCTTATGCTGAGTCCACCCTCTTTCTTTGGCCTAGTGGGTAATGTTAAAGTTAGGGAGTGTGATTACACTTGAAACATAACTTAGCATTAGAACATGCATTATTTAACAAATTTAGCAGTTTTGTTAATCTTTATCGCTTATTTGTTCTATTCTCGTTAATGTAGGAAAGGAGAGGAAATAATCATGATTAACAGTGATGTCCAACAACAACGAGCCCTTGGTGTCCACCCAAAGAGCTATATTTGGACTAGAGTAAGAACAAGGAATGAAGAACAAAGCAAGAAGTCAGGGTAGGGATGGTTCGAACCACCTCCCAACAAGTCCGGACCGTTACAACAAAGTACAAAAGGTGTCAAGACACTGTGGTCCAGACCATAGCATGGGTGGTCTGAACCATTACACTGCAGAATGAAGAAACCAACACACTGTGGTCCAGACTGTAGCCATGGGTGGTTCGGACCACTTGGCAAATTAGGGTTCCATTTTTTAATATTTTTAGGGTTTTGTAAAGGGCTTTATTAATAGAACCTTTAGGGGATTATTTTGAGGGCCCGTTCCAACCGTCATAGAGTCTTTCCGCAGAATACTCTCTAAGTCTTTTTCAGTCCTTTTCATTATCGAGATGAATGTTCTTTCGCGTTCTTAGATTTCTTGCTGGATGATTTGTTACTTTTCGTATTTTTTCGAAGTACGGTGTTTGAATTTTTCTTTTAATTCAATGAATGCACTTTATATTTTGTTTTTATTTTCATGGCTCTCATTGATTTCAATTCCATGTTAGGCTAAAATCCTAGTTCTTGATTCAACGAATCAAGGAAGGGTGGATGATTATAAACTTTGTGAAGTACGTAGACTTACGTGTATTATGTGAAAACGTACACATAGAGACTTACACTTTTTAGATTTAATTTCATTTATTTCAAAATCTTCAAAAACAAAAACCCTTGATCATATTCTCTAAAATCACTGATAAGGATTTTTGAATCTTAAATTTTTTTTATATTGTTGAGATAAAGATTTTAAATCTAAAACCCTAATTTTTTTAAGAGAATGTCTTTTGTTTTTAAAATTCGAAACATGAGTATAAAACTGAGATAGGAGGAATTTTGTATGCTTTCACAAAAATATCTTTCCAATCTACTTTTCCTTTACGTGAATCACATCTTTTTATTTCAATTATTTGTTGCCTTAAATTCTGAATTTTTTATTCTTTGTTTCGATTAAGTTAAGTTAAGTAGTTTGCATTTATTTACAATTTGAACTCAATCTAAAACCTCAAACACTTGAAACTGTTACTTTGGAATTAGGCAGTCAGGAATGGACTCGAGAATATAGGAAGCCAAGTTATACTTTGAATGATAAATACTAGGCGTTACACATGTTCTCCTACGCCAACCTCCTCCCACAAAACCGACATGCCGACTGCACCTCTCTTTGGGCTCGGTTGATTTATGCCATTGGAATAGGCATGTCTATTGATCTTTCTTCATGCTTTTGGCATTATGTTCTATACACATTTAAGCATCCTGGGGCCCTTACTGCATTACCTTTTGACGATGCTTTGACAGAAATTTTCAGAAGAAAATGTGCTCTAATTACAGATGACATGCCATTGGCTTCCGAGTTGAACTTGTTCAACATATATTCTAAGTCTCGAGGTCAAGCGGCCAAAATTGGAAAGAGAATATCAGAGGTTGAAGAGGAAGGGAGTGGGTCTCAGGCTCAACCTGAGGAGGAAGTGGAACGTGAAGCCTCCAATGCTGAACTAGCTTTACAAATAGATGTTTTGACAGAGAGTATGAGTCAAGTGGAGAGTAATCAAGAGGTGGACCACCAGCTTTTACTCCAAATCCAGCGGTCCCAGTAGACTCACGGTCACCTTTTCTAAAGTATTTTGGATCATCTTCGTTACTCTTCTTACCCATCTCCACACTGACATTTAGTTTTACCTTTTTTTTTTGAAAAGTAAAAGAAAATATTATAAATAAGACAAGTTATGTACAACTACACAGGGGCATACCCCTGAAAATACATCAAAAGAAAACCACTAATCAAAAGAAATAGACATTAAGATCAGAGTAACATAGATAAATGAAAAAAACATTTAGGAGTCTCCTATCAAAGAAAGGTGAAGTTACCATTCATGGATCAAATTGAGGTTGGTTGGATTGTGAGGAATAGGGCAGTCCAATAATCTCATGCGCACCAAATGACCAATTTGACAAATAAAAAAGAGCTCATTCTTTTGAGGATTACCATGCTTGCGAGAATTGCAATCAACTTAGATAGCATAAACTACCGGAGCAAATGAGAGATGCCCAATGAAGGAGATGAGTGAAGTTCCCCTAAAATTGGTGGTAACCCATGTTTTAACTGCTACCTAAGTAGGAGAAATAGCTGGTTAATTATATTTGGACATTAAAGCATGCCAAATCTGAAAGGAGTATGTGCAACGGAAGAACAAATGGTTATGATCTTCAACATCTTCGCCACATAAATAACAACACCTATGATGAACGATTCCAAAAGAGCATAGGCGCTCTTGGGTAGTCAGCCTTTCTCTAATTACCAACCATAAAATAAATGAGTGCCTAGGGATATGGTATTTGAACCACAAAAGATGTGACCAATCCACTCTAGGTGAGTGGATTCTTAGGATGTTCCAAGCTGCTTTAGTTGAGAAGTTACCTCCTCTAAGTTTGTTCCGCACCACTTTATCCATTCGGCAGCATTTGGAGGAGCTAATGAGAGAGTTTCTTCCTTGAGTTCTATGAGTTCATGAGAGTTTGCAACCGGCCATCTCCAATCATTCAAATAAATAATTGAGTTTACCTTTGCATCTTTGGGCAAACCTGAATCATATATGACCCGAGCATTTGGAGATGTTTGGTTTTATTTCTTTTCTTTCATTTTAATGTTTGTAATAATTGTGAGTTTAAGGTTTGGATTTAATACTTAACTTTGTATCCCTAAAACTCTGTCACTTATTTGTAACCTTTATTTTATACTTATACTTATAGTTTAAGTTATTATTATGCTGATTATTTGTCTTATATTATGTTCATACCTTATTCCTACATGTTCTATTTTTCTTTATTTCCTTTTCTCTATTTTATCTTGTATTCTTTATATTTTCTTTTTCTGTTAAGTGTTATCTCATGTTTGGAAGCTCTATGGTAATATTCTTATTCCATTTTTTTATTTATTGCGTGCTAAGACAGGCTCACTATGTCTAACCATTTTGAACCCTTAGATGAGGAAAATGAATTTGATACTTATATTGATAATCTAAGTGAAGGGGACGAGTTAATGAGCTCAGAGTGTCCCATTGAGGAGTGGCCCGATGAGTTCTTTATGGAGAGTAATTCATTTCCTCTTTCTCTTGTTTACCCTCCTTTAATTCACCTAATCCCTGATCAGTTTCTTGTGGGGGAATGGTGGGTGAGGTTGACTTAGAAATTTTGGTGCATATGGAGTGGACTGAGGTAGCTATATCTGTTGAATGGTCTAATGCACCATATTATGACACAGACACTGACACCATCGTCATATCTAATACTCCATCACACTCGGATGATGATGACATGGCCCTCTTAGAAGATATTTCTAACTTGGATAGTTAGACGGAGGAGAGTATACCAAGTCTGATTTTGGTGAGCTACCCCCACAAGATTTTCCCTTATCTAAGGAGGCTATTTGTTTAATTGATTCTGTCTTAGCTTCATTTGCTTCTAACAAGAACGTATTTCTTTTCCTCTATCTTTTGTCCTTTTTTGGTAACTTCTTTTTATTTCCTTTCGTTTTATTATTTATTTACCTTGACATCATTAGTCACTTGCACATTAAGTTGGGGTGTACTGTTTACATATATTTTATGCCATTGCATTTTGCCGTCGCTCCTATTCATGCATAACACACATTGAGGACAATATGTCTTTTAAGTTGGGGAGGGGATGGTTAGTAACATGTAGACTTCCCTTACATATTATTAATGACTAATGAATGGGTAATTTCTAATGCAATAATGGTAATAGTTATGAAATTAACAGATGATTTGATGTTCAATTTTGAAATAGAGAACTAAATTTTAAATTGAGTATAAACTTTTCTTACGTATTAAAGACTTATCTCTTAAAACTATTGAAATACAAGCATGTTAGGCATTAGAGTTCATGAGATGTAGTTATTTAAGTATACCAAGACGGAGGTGGAGACTTAACACCCTTTATGGTGTGAGCTTTTGAGCTTGAACTTTATTTTTGAGGGTTGTACAACAAATAATTTATATTATTTCTTCCAGCTCATTTCTTTTGAATAGCTTCATTACACTATTTTCTTTGGTATTGAATGCGTAAGATATTACTTTTAATTTGCTTGCATGGATCACTACTTTTGACAAGTGTTATGACCTAGAGAGTGATGTTAGGCCATCTTTCTTATAATTGGAAGCCTGTAACTTTTCTTTGTTTACATGATCCTTGGAGCCAGTTTAAAGCTTTGTAAAATCTTAGATTATATAAAATTTCTTGTGTTAGACAAAAATATAACCCTTTAGCCTTAGATACATAAGTAAACCAACCCTTGTATGTCTTGGGATACTTATGCAAAATTGGCAATTCATGAATTAATTATCACTAGTCCCATGAAAAAAGAAATGTGTGTTGATAGTAAAGCTTTAGGACCCGTTTGACAACGTTATAGTTTTTCTGATATTGTTTTTCTGTTGTCGTTTTCTGTTTTATGTTTTTTGTTGCTATTTATTTTTTCTAAAATGAAAATTGAAACTGTGTTTGGAAATGCAGTTTTGTTTATAATTATTAATTTTTTGATTTTCATAAAATATTTAATTTTGTTAGGTTCTAAAAATTTAATAGAATTTAAAAATATATTTCATATTAATTTAATTATATTATTTTTTAGAGATTGAATAAATATAATTACTATATCATTTAACCCAATAAATATAAAATATATTTATTATAATTTCATTATGATATTTACTAAAATATACTTCATAATTATTCAAATAATTTAAATATGATATTTATTAAAAATGATTTAATAAAATATATTCAATAGTATTTAAAATAACTAAATTAAATTAATTATTAAATTTAATTTAATTAATTAATCTAATTGTGATATTTATTGAAAATAATTTAATAACAAATATTCAATATTAGTTAATTAATTAAATTAAATTAAGTATAAATGAAGTTAAATTAATTAATTTAATTTTATTATTTATTGAAAATAATTTAAGAAATATAGTTTATATTAATTAAATTAATTACTAAATTAAATTAATTTATTTGATAAAATATATTTTATATTAATCAAATTAATTAATAAATTAAATTAACTAAATTAAAAATATATCTTATTAAATTATTTTAGTAAAATATCATAATCGAATTAAATTATATTCTATCAAAATTATTTAATAAAATATATTTATATTAATTAAACTAAATTAATTATTGTATTAAAGTATAATTTTTATTTATTAAAATTAATCAATAAATATACTATCAATTTATTTAAATAATTTATTTAATTTAATAATAATATTATTTATTAATACTAATCTTAGTTTAATAAAATATTTTAATAAAATAATTTATTTTAATATGATAATAAAATTTATAAAAATGTTTGTAACAGAAAAAGAAAAAAGTGTGAAAACACTTTTTTTTTGTTTTCGTTATTCTGTTTAAGTTTTCATTTTTTTTTTGGAAACAAAAAAATGAAAAACAGATTTAACAAACATATTTTTGTTGTCAGTTTACAAAATTTTGAAAACATAAATAGGAAAACAGAAAACAAAAATGTTACCAAACGGAGCCTTAATGTTTGGCATTCAAGCACTTGAAAGGTGAAAAGTTGGGGAGTGTTTTTATTGCATTATTGTAATCCCTAGACATGCACTTTGATGTTCCCATCCTTTATTTGTCTAACCAATACCTGGCACGCTAATTATCAAAAAAGAAATACCTGGCCAAGCTACAACCTAGTAAGGACCTAATAGACTCTAGGTGAAAGACACTTATAAGAGCATTGATTTGTTTCATGTGATTGATAGTAATTTTCTTGTTTATGCATCAATACATTCCTTCGTGAAGCTATGCTACACTCACTATTTAATTCTTTCATCTCACTTTTGATTTGGGTTTAATGCACCTATTTGATATTACATCCATGCATGAACAACGAGAGTACCCCTTTTCGAGTGATTTCATTTGAGAGTGAACATCCTAGTGAGAGTTGAAGTCAAAGCAATGATCTTTGCGTATATTTATTAATTATGTTGATTGGATGATAGTACTTAACGTATTTGAAAATAAATGGTTGAAAAGTTAGATGAGTTGGAAGTGCATTTGAAAAATAATTTATGCAAGATTTCAAAGTTTGGCTCTCTATTTCATATTGAATTCGAGTCAGAAGTTTTTGGAATTATTATTACCACACATAGAATTAGTTTAAGAATTTTATGGGTAGATTCACTGCAAACCCTCGCGAGACTTCACTCGTCCACTGGGGGTAAACTAGGGGTTTAAAAGGCTTGCTACACGTAGCTAAGTATGGTCACGTTTCCAATGAAAGCGAAATAGGTAGTAGTTTGCATTCATTTTTAATAAAGTCATTGCTAAGGTCTAGCAATGTTCAAGTTTTTTTTTTTTTTGGAAAGGTAAAAAAAATTATATTAATAAAAGAGATACTATACAAATACTCAAGCGCATACCCTAGCAAAATTACATTAAGCAAAGCGATCCAAAAAGTTCAAACTACCAAACTAGTGAAACAAGTCATTCCATCATCCAAATGCTCAATCAATCAGAGTAGATGAAAGATGTCATGTTTGGACCAAGTGTAAATTGGTAGAGTTGCAAGGAAAACCAGAGTAGTCCGATAATCTCAGCCTGACCAAGCCCATAATTAGATTTATCAATGTTAGTTCGTTCCAAGGTGATCTCCTATGCAAGCAAGAATTTCGTTCTCTCTATAATATGTAAACCTTGGTAGCAAAGGAGTCTCTTCTAATGAATGAAAGAAGAGAGGAGCCTCTAAATGTAGAACAAGCCAAATGTATGGTTGTTGTCCAAATAGATGGAGTGGCACTAAAAGCGCATTTGGCAAGGATGGCATGCCAAACACAAAAAAAGAAAGCACAATTGAAAAACAAATGATCATGATGTTCAACATAGAACCCTTAGGGGATTATAAGTAGAACCCTTAGGAGATTATTTTGAGGGTCTGTTCTAGCTGTCATAAAGACTTTCTATAGAATATTCTTTAAGACTTTTTCAGTTCTTTTCATCATTGAGATGAATGTTCTTTCACGTTCTTGGATTTCTTATTAGAGGATTTGTTGCTTTTCATATTTTTTCAAAGTACAGTATTTGACTCTTTCTTTTAATTCAATGAATGCACTTTTCTATTTTGCTTTTATTTTCAGGGCTTACGTTGATTTCGATTCTGTGTTAACCTAAAATCCTTGTTCTTGATTCAATCAATCAATGACGGATGGATGATTATAAACTTTGTGATTTGCATAGATCTATGTGTGTTGTGTGAAAAAGTACACGTAGAGGCCTACACTTTTGAAAAAAAAAACCTTGATCATATTTTCTCAAATCATTGATAAGGTTTTTTTGAATCTTAAAATTTCTTTTATATTTTTGAGATGAAGATTTTAAATCTAAAATCCTAATATTTTTAAAAGAATGTCTTCCGTTTTTAAAATCCTAAACGTGAGTATATAACTAAGATATGAAGAATTTTGTATCCTTTTACGAAAATGTCTTTCCGATCTACTTTTCCTTTACGTGAATCACATCTTTTAATTTCAATTATTTATTGCCTTAAATTCTAAATTTTTAATTCTTTGTTTAGATTAATTTAAATTAAGTAGTTTGCATTTATTTACAATTTGAACTCAATCCAAAACCTCAAACACTTGAAACTGTTACTTTGGAATTAGGTAGTAAATTTCTTTAATTCTAGGAAACTTAAAAATACACATAACATAACATAGTATTGGTCATAGTTGGCACCAGAGCCCTCACGATGGAAGTCTCTCTCTCTAACATTTTCTCTCTCTAGGGTTTTCTTTTAGGGTTTTGGGAGGCGGCAAGGTTTTCCTAGCTGGTTTCCATCTTTCTCTATAGATTCCTTTGGAGTTTATCTAAAAATGGCACCTATGGAAGGCACAAAAAATGATTTCGGTGAAGTTACCTTTTCTGATAATGATGAAGACACTTCCTTTGATTTCACCAAAGCAAGAGGTGAGTCTTCCTCTTTGAGAACTTGCTGCAAAGCTGAAATACTCGGGCTTTCCTCAGGTGAAGAAGAAGAAGCTCTTTGTGGCTTTCAAAAAAAAAAAAAAAGCTAACCTTTCCTCTTTAGGAGCTGCAACTTTTGAATAAAATAAAGCTATAGAAGAAGTGTCCTCTTTGGAAAAAGCTGTCGCAAATGATGGGAGACTAGACACTTCGGGTAAAAGGCCACACTACCTACCCAATGATTCAAATCTTTGCTACCCTAGGGTTTCAAGTGTTGTTTCAGCATTTGAACCGAGGGTGAGTAGGGAAACTCCCAGATCTGGGAATGAAGCTACTATGGTTGTTGAAAACCAACATGAGGATGAAAGAGCTCGGCTAGGGGTTTCAATGGAGGTGTTGCTGGTGATGATAAACACGGGCTTAAGCATAAGCCAAAGGAGGCTACTGCTAGGGGTTCTAGTATGGGAAAGGAGGTGGCAATGGCTACCTCTCCTACCTCTTTTACTAAATCTTGGGCTAACCAAGTTAAAGAGAAGCCAAATAACCCTAATACTCAATTAAGCTTAGGTGGGAGAAGTAATTGAGCTTCTGTGGTTAAAGGTGATTCAAACTCCACCATAAACCTTGCTTATGTCAAACCTTCTCCTCCCCCTTCTCCTGAAGGAAAGGTTAAGATTAAACTCCCCTTTTCTGTGGTCAAAAAAGGAATTTCTATTTGGGAGAATACTTTCGTTGGCTTCTTTCTTAACAAGCTCCCTTACTCACTGATTCAAAATAGAGCCTCTAAGCTATGGGGGTCTGAGGGGCTGGTGGAAGTTCTCAGTAATGGTGATGGTTTTTTCTTCTTCAAGTTTTCAAATAATGACTCTATGCAAGCTGCATTGGAAGGGGGAACTTGGTACTTTGGTGGAAGGCCCATATTTCTACAGAAATGGAGACATGCATGAATTTGTCAAAAGCTAGCTGTCAGCATGTCCTTATTTGGGTCTACTTCCATAATCTCCCTCTAGAATACTGGACGGATGAAGGACTTAGCATGATTGCTAGTGTTGTAGGGAACCCCATTCAAGCTGATAAGATAACGGAGTCTCATAAACATATCAACTTTGCTTATATTTGTATTGAAATTGCAATTGATGACTCTCTCTCGAGCTAATTTGACATTAAGCTTGAGGATGGAACCACCATGGAAATTCAAATCGAGTACAATTGGGTACCAAAGAAATGCTCATTTTGTAAGGAATTTGGACACCTATCCAAGAATTGTAAGAAGCAAAGGCATCAAGAATAGGCTCATAAACCTCCATCAAAACTTGCCCCTCAACCTAATTTAGAGGATGATTGGAAAGAAGTCAAACAACATGGAAAGGAATTTATTATAGACTCTACACCCCCTTCTCATGATATGCTAACATTAAGCACTCCCAAGGCTGCTGCATGTAGCACAAGTAACCCTTTTGATGTGTTACAAAATGAGGATGATTTAGATAAGTAGCAGCTAGCTTTATCCATTATCCCTATTGATACAAATGAAGTAAACCCTTTAACCTTTTTACGAGGATAAAAATTCCAAGGAACCTATTTTTAGGGGTGACCAAGATGTGTTTTCTTCACCTTTGGCTGAAAGGCCAGCTACCCCCTATATTATTACTGTTAGAAGCTTTAACCCAAAGGAAGACATGGCTACTGATAATACCTATTCTCCTTTATCGGATTACAGCTCAGTTCCCATCAACAATCCTCTCCTTCAGAAACTTAAAGTTGATGAACTTGACAAAAAGAACAAGAAGACCTTGAAGAGGCGGGAAAGCAGAAGGAAAAATGATGGGTCTGGTGGTACCCCGGGTAGTCACTCCTCTTGATCTCCATGATTAAGTTAGCATCGTGGAATATTCGGGGTTTGAACGACCCCTCAAAACAAAGGGAGATTTGTAACTTAATTCGTGTCCATGGTTTATCTTATATTTCCTTTCTTGAGACAAAAGTTAAGCCTTGCAATAAAGAGAAACTTGAGAACGGCATGTTGAAGGGCTGGAAATTTATTAACCTTTATGATGATGATGTTTCCAGGAGAATTTGGGTTTGGACGAACCTAAATAAACTTCGTGTTGAAGTTTTATCTTGCATGATCACATCTTTCACCTCTCACTCCAAATTGTAAATTCGGATCAAAATGTTTTATGCTTCCTTCTTTTATGGATCCAATGATGTTTCGGTAAGGAGAAGACTTTGGCATAGTCTAAAAACCTTTTCTCAACTCTATGGCAATGTTTCTGGGCTTATCATGGGGGATTTCAATGCCATCCACTCAAGACACGAAAGGAAAGGTGGCACAATAGATTGGCCTTCTTTATGAATGATCTTGATGATACATTGCTTGATGCTGGGTTAGATGATCTTCGATTTGGTGGTATGTTATTTACTTGGCACAATTTCTAGATCTGAAGGTCATATACTAAGAAAATTGAATAGAGCCTTAGTCAATGCCTCTTGGCTCAATTCCTTTGCCAATGCTTTTGCTGAATTTCTACCTTATGGTTTATCG
>QLOD02162605.1:0-13088 GCA_003260245.2 Sideroxylon spinosum
TACAAACATATATGTATGACATCAAAAAAATTTAAATATCTAGTCAACTAGCCCATTTGCATAATCTTTTTGGACTCTCAAAGTTCCCTCGTGGAGACATGTGCCTGGAATGTTACCTTCAATGCCATTACAAGATATGTGCCATTAACTTTCTATCATGCTAAATAAATTCCAACAGTACCTTTATACATACATATATATATATATATGCCAAGTAGGTTTGCAATACGTGAAAAAAAAAAAAAAAAAAAGTTCGAGTGATTTGAGTTAATCAATAGGCTATCATTTTCCTCGTTGAAGATCCGAAAAAAAGACAGTTTTTATTCGGTGTAATTTTTTTTTTGGCACAAAAAAAATTATTCAAAATAATTCTAAAAATATTTTACATTTAATTCAAAAATTTCAGAATTTTTAAGAATTAAATTTAGTAAAAAGAATATCCGAAGTAGAAAATTAGATTTGAAGCGTAACAGGATCAAAAGATAATGAAATCGGACAAAATCAAAATCAATTTTTTGGATAAATCTATACAACTTTTTATATGCCAAAACGATAAAAGTTTACGAATTGAATTCCTAATCCACATACATTGGGCTCTGATACCCCATGTAAGCAAAATAAAATATAAATATTATGTGAATGTGAATGTAAGAATATCAATATAAATGCGGAAGGCACAGACCTATTTGTTCCATGATCTTAATTTAGTTTATGATTACACCATGAACTAAAAAACTAGAGTTAAATTATTAGAGCTTGATCTTTATCTTTTTCACAATTACTGTGATAGTTATCAGTGGGAAGAACTGTTTGTATATTGTGAAGAGAAAGGACCTAACCAATATATAAAGGGTAAATCCTAGCCCCTTAGGCCCTTCCATAAAACGCATCCGTGCCATATTAACCCTTTAACCTCATTATCGCTATTAGATACACATAAATCCAATAATATAGATCACAGCAAAATAGGCCTTATTCCCATCTTTAATTTGGTTCTAACCTGTTTTTGGCAAAACAAAAAATTAGTTAATGTATGTTCAATACAAAAAATTCCAACAATTTAAATCCAAATACACTCCATTATAAAGTTTAAATCCAAAACCCAAATGCTTTCAATTTGGCAAGATACTAAATGTTTTTATTATACCTGGTTAATCCAATCTACAACACAACAGTTGTCCACAGACAACGCTCTGGTAACATAAGTAACAATTACAGTGAACATATACAAGAAAGTAAGTTTCAACAAATGAAATCTACCTGTAAGTTAAACAAAACCTAATTATCGGGATCCTTAGCCTCCTTGTGGAACTGCGATTTAGATAACTAACAGATCAAATAAAAGAGCAAGGCAGAACCAGCATTTACCAACACAATTGCAGCAGAACAGCAACACACAGCTCAGCTCAAGCAAAGCAGCACACAGCAACTAACCAACCAAGAACCACCATAGCCAGAAACTAGAACAACAAATTGATCACCCAACAGCTAAAACAGTGAAAACAACAAATAGCACCACCATACACATCACTGCTACTACACATAACCCGATACTTGGTAATAGCCAACAAGAAGCATAATCTCACCACGGCATACTCCATCCTGATTGCCAAAACCAAAGGTGTGCAGCAAGAACTCCAGAACTGAAAATAGCATAAGTCACAACCAAGCCAGAATACTCCAAAGGATCACCACCAAAACCACCATGGCATAAGGGAACTGAATGATAAGAGAACCAGTAGTGAGCAGGAAAATGTACCAGCCACTCAACCCACCCAGAGTTTAAAACATCAACACCATAACAAAACCATATAGCATACCACTCTAGAACACCAGGAAGTAAAGACCAACTAACACCCCATTGTACATCTAGAATCCAATCAAACCCCCATTCATTCTCCAAAAAGAAGAATAGGAAGAAGCTGCCAATTTCCAATAAGGCCAATGTTTTTATTCGACTTTTTCAATCTTGGGCAACCAAGGATTTTCTCCCAAAGCACACATGATTTTCATTGTAATTATGATCACATTAATATAACTATTTTCAAACCATCCCTGCAATACTACCCCACATTTAGCATTTATCTTTCCTTGATTAAAAGAGACTTAAAGTTGTCAATTATTATCCATCATCTGCACTAGTACTTTTTATATGCATAAAGAGAAATCTATAACATTATGGTTTTCTCATACCATTTCTAGCTAGGTGGAATGCTTATATATTCCTTGATAATGATAATTAAAAATAAAAAATAAAAAAATAGAAGGGAAATTATTTCTAAATGGTAACGGAATGCAATATTTGATCGTATCAACCAAAAAAGTGTAGAATACATATTGGGTAGTAATCTATCAAATTGTGTAGTGACTAATGTAGCATATTATAGTCCTGGACTTCTCATTGTTTTATTATTCTTCTCTTTAACTTTCATTTTCAAATGACTGGTAGTCTTACGTTTTCATGTTTTTTGTCATTGACACTTAATCTTGAAACTTTGCTTTAGGATGTTATGTCGTTTTCCTATTTCATTTCTGGAGGCTTAAACTCAATGCCGAAGAAAAAATTAATTAAAAACCAAAATTAAAAACTTCAAGGCAACAAGGATAACAAAGTACAGAAGTTTCCACAAGACAATGCAAAACAAAAAAAGGGTTTTAAGAAAATTGAGAAAATGGAATATTTGGGTGATGACCAAAAACTTACAAGTGTTGCATTGCTCTCATCCAAACTCAAAATACTCGGTTGATTTTGAAGTTTTTGATGATGAGATTGGTGGGAGATATTATAAAATTTTGGATTATAATAAAACATAAAATATGTCATTCAAAATTATACTGAAAAAGAAAAACAAGAAAGTATGCATTGGACTATCCTTCCTTTGATTTAACATTGAGAGATTGGTTGAAAAAAAAAATAGGATAGTAACCATTAATGACGAGAAAATCTGTAAGAGAAAAACTTAATAGATACTCTGCCACTCATAGAAGAAGGAATGTCAACAACCCACAGAAGATGTGGAAATATAATAGCTAGTGTATTAGCTGCTTTAATTGAGTTGCATAAAAATAATAATTTTCATGGTGCATTAGATAATACAAAGAATTATGCACTCAAATTATTTCTAGACAAGTTAGAACAATTTGTTAAAGCCAATGTACTTTTTCTGTATGAGAAAATAAAGCCATACCTAAGACTTACAGTTTAAGAAAGAAAAAAAAATGAGATTGAACTGTGGCAACAATAATATTTAGAAAAATTCTCTTAAATAAATATGGAGATTTTCTTAAAAATCTTCAACACCTCTATAAATACTTGAAAATAGACCTATCAATGCGTAAGGTTTAGATCAAATTCGTCAGATCTACATCGAATCTGGATCCTAATAATAATAGACTCGATTCAGATTCAAGAGTAGTTAAATCTGATTGTGCACGATTCAATCTAATTCATATACTCGAATCCGAACCATTTGAATAACAAGTTTTTTTTTTTTTTTTTGTGCAAACTATCATTTCACAAGATAAAAATATATATTGAATATAATATATATCATTTGAACATACAAAATGATGCAATACCCTCTTTGCCTGTTGCGATGATTGAATAGTGGTTGATTGCTTCAATTTCGATATATATCATTTCATAAAATATATACTAACTAGGTATGCCCGTGTCACATGACACGGAGCCCATCCCATCTCTCTCACTCTCTTTCTCTCTCTCTCTCTCTCTCTCTCGTATACACATGCATATATATATTTGAACAGTAAAACACCCATCTCCCATAAAGGTTACCCGTGCCTAAAGGCACAAATCATAAATTTAAAAATGTATAAAATTGACAATTGTAACATTAAAAAGGTAGAAACTTTTACAATAAGGAGACAAATAATTACTAAGTACATCATATTACGAATGGGTTTTGTGACCAACATCATGGACCCTACCATTCATGGGTTCTAATGATCAAATACAATTAGACCAAATTAGATCAACAAACATAATAGAATTATAAAATAACAAACAGAATTAACTACCAGAATAGATAGTAAAAAACAATCACGGAATAAGTTACCAAAAAACATAGATCTGCTAGCCAATATATTTATCATTTCTATTTCTTTCTTTATCTAATCACTTTTAAAAAAAGAAAGAAGTAGAAATGTCAAGCTTCCACCTTATCAAAGAAATATAACTTGGCCTGCAAACAGGTCAAGTGTAAATTCATGTTGTTTTTAGAAAACTTTAAAAAAAACTCTTATAATCAAATTTTAAAAAATTTCTATAAATAAATATTCAACAAAATATGAAAAAATTAACAAAGTGTATTTCTATATAAAATGATCAAAAAAACAACTAAAATAGAGAAAAAAGGAAAATAATCTTGATTATTGAGCAAATTCAACCGTTAAATAGCAACTGCAATTTAAAGCCTGGGGGTGTGTTGCAGGACAACCAAAAAAATGCAATTTTCTAGAGTGAATGGGCTTTTTTTAAAAAAAATTATTCATTGTTGGTTATATATTCAGTGAAAAAAGAAAATATATGTTATGTTGTATAGTAAGAGGAAGAAACAGGATTGTTTGGCGCTGAAAACTATATTTTATATTTTATACTAAAAACTATATATTATACTAAACACTAATCCATAAATTAAAAAAAAAAACCATTTAAAATGTGTGGTGAACAGTGAAGAGCAAGATAAAGATTAAAAAAAAAAAAAGAATGAAGGAAGGTGCAAGAAATATGAACAATTTTACCTCTACTGGAAACAAAAGAATGAGAGAATAATAATTAAATTAGTTTA
This sequence comes from Sideroxylon spinosum, assembly GCA_003260245.2. Lineage (NCBI taxonomy): Eukaryota > Viridiplantae > Streptophyta > Magnoliopsida > Ericales > Sapotaceae > Sideroxylon > Sideroxylon spinosum. Next base: position 4,809 of record QLOD02162605.1, read on the forward strand.
TCTACAGAGACAAAAGACTAAATAATGGCAAAACAGTAAGAAAATAAAAATTACAGGGCATAAGTTATCAAGAAAACTAATGGCAATTCGGTATTAAAAGAGAAAAAAATAATAAAAAGGCAAAGTCAACTAATGTATATATATCTATTAGACAAAGTCAACTAAATTTTTTTATTTAAAAAAATACTTAAACTTCAATTTTCTTCAAAATTTGATTAAATATAAAAATTAAAATTAAAATTCTGGATTTGCTTAATTAGCAGGAGTGTTTTTCTTTTTCTCTAACATTTTCTAATTTTTGAAAAATTTTATTTAAAAGATTTAAATTAATATTTTAAAAATTGTGATAATAAAGATAATAAATAATAAAATTTTATTCCTTAATGTTTTATGATTAGTGATTTATTATTTCTACAATTTATTTTTGACATTTTTTAATATTTTTTAAATTAATATTTTAAACAATAGATGGATACGTAACAAACAAATTCAATCAAATTTTTTTATTGTATATTTAAAATATTAATATTCTTTAAAATTTTATTATAATTAAACATTTAAATAAAAATTTCTGTTTATGTTATTAAATTTTTGTAAACGGACAACAGAAAAATGTTTATTAAATCTGTTTATATTTTTTTATTTTCAAAAAACTGTAAATTTAAACAAAAAAAAAATAAGAATTGTTTTTACTCGATTGTTTTCTAGTTCAAACATTTTGTCGATTTTAATGATTTGTCCATTTTTACTATATCATATTAAGGTGAATTTTTTAATTATCTAAATTAATAAACAACATATTCGTTAAATTATTTTTACTAAATAATTAAATTAAATTAAATAGTTTTTAAATTAGATAATTAATTAATTAATTTTATGTGAAATTAATTAATTCATATTAAATTAATATGAAATATGTATTATTGAAATTATGAATAATATTAAAATCATATATTAAAATAAATTAATAAATTAATAATTAATATGAAATTATGAATAAATATTAAAGTTGTATAGAAATATTAAAATTTAAGAAATTAATAGTTTAATTTATTTAATACCAAATATATTTTAATAAATAATTATTAATTATTATTAATAGTTAATTTCGTTAATAAATTAACGTGAAATATATTTATTAAACCCAACTAATTTTTTTAAAACTAATTGTAAATAAATTGCATTTTAGAAAAAAGTACTTTTAGTTTTCATTCCGTGAAAAAAGCTATAGCTAAAAAGGAATAAAAATATAAATAGAAAATGATTACGCTACCAAACGGATATTAAACAATGCATGAATACTTATTAAACAAAGTCAACTAAATTTTATTATTTAAAAAAAATACTTAAATTTCAAATTTCTTGAAAATTTTTTTAAAAATAAATTAAAAATCTAGATTTATGTAATTACCAGGAGTATTTTCCCTTTTTCTCTCGTATTTTCTATTTTTTGATAATAGTGATAATAAATAATAAAATTTTATACCTTAATCTTTTTTATTAGTGATTTATTATTTTTATAATTTATTTTTACACTTTTTTCATAGAGATTTCCTATGCTCAGTTTGATTTAGGTTCTCCATCTTCGTGTTGTCTTAATTATCTTCGAATTAAACTGTATACAAGTCAAATCATGCAAAAAATAACTCAATATTTTTATGAGTAGAAAGCAAACATATGCAAGCAAATAGGAATAACAAAGGATGGTATATAAATCAATCAAAGCTCCATAACACAATAACAGCACGCGTAGAGAAAGTAATTGGACATTGATTCTAATTAATTTAACCTTGGATTAGTTTGGTTATAGCAAAGTTAATTTTTTATTTGTTATAATTTTTCTCGTCCTATATGATATTTTTCATCAACATTTAATTAAATTTTTAAAATTAAGCTTATTAATTTTATTACGTTTATAGTAATTATAGTGGGTTATGGATCCTGCCCACTGCACGTGGCCTAGGCCGATCGTGGATGGCCCACTGCTCATGCAAGTAATTCTACATATGATAATGACTTTTAATGGTTTTAGTTTATAATAATAATTAGTAATTAATATCGACTTTAATTTACAAAGATTAATTGTGATTGTTAATGATTTATGTCAATTTTTATTATCATCACCGTTTCAAATGGTCATTCAACATCAGTTTTAAAAAATTAATTAGTGTTCTAACTCTTAAAATTAATTTAAAATTTAATTTTTTAAAATTTTTACGAAATACATCGCTTTTTTAACACGTAATAATTCATAAAAAATATATCATAATTTTTTCTTAAAGTTCACCAAATACCCATATATATGGTTGTCCAATTGCCACGCATTTCATTATTCTTGAAAGAGTCAGACGCTACACCACTATAGCACTCTTAGGACTGCAAATACCTGCACCAGCTCGTGCTGGGACTGCAAATACCCACACTCGTGGCCCCACTATAATTAATTTTTGATATGCATCGGAAGCCTCTTGAACTCTCCTACCCTTATCTTCACAACTCACACACTCTCTTTCTCTCTAGGAAAAACAACAGAAAAGAAAAGCATGGCAGCAGTTAATAAAAAAAAAAAAAAAAAAAGCATGGCAGCAGCCTTCTAAAGCTCCTTTTTCTTTCCCCAAAACCACGCCAAATACAATCAAAACCCCCAGGTCTCTCCAACCCATCCAGGCAACACCCGTCCATTTACATCGATTCAGATAACCCATAAATTTATTCATAGAGACTATTCAGCACTTCAAGTCAGGATCGCTTCCTATCACAGCAGTAACATTTCCCTTCTTTTTAGATCCACATGTAAGTAGAACCTACACAAACTGATTCTACATCTACATTCTAATTCATCATTGATGACCATGCCGTCGACTTCAATGTTGCCGTTGGGCGCCACCAGCGGCGAAGTTTGCGAGCCGTCGATGGGCCGGGGGAAGGGCCAAGCGCATTGACCCGAGCACTGAGTCTTGAAGTTACCTATGCAGGCGTAGCGAATTGGGTCCTCCAACGAGTTGACCCGTGGGTTCCACATCGACTTATGCAGAACCCCTCGAAGACGACGTCCTTCGCCGCCAGAGCCACAATTTGTGGGTTCTTCAAGCTCTCGACGACGATGGTGGCAGAGCCGCCCTTGTACTTCTCGGTGGTGTGCCAGCAAGAGGCGGCGGAGAGGAGAGGGATTCTAGGAGAGTCACTGAGTGACTTTCACTTTCAGGAGAGCACCGTTGTGGTACTTTAGCACCAGCTGCTATTGGTAAAGAAGAACAGTAGCGGAAGCAAAAGAGGGGGTGGCAAAATCTCTCATCGTCGACTTATAAGGTTATGTAAACAACCTCTTTTTCCTTTTCATACTTAACCACTACCACCACCACCACCACCAATAATCCACCCAACAAAAAAGAAAAATTAACAACAAAGGAAGGGATTCATCAGTGGAAACCCAGAAAAAAAAGCCTAGTTCGAAAAAATCAATTTCTCTACATAAATAGTCATACCGGCATTGTTCGAAGCTGTGGTGGCGGCCGGTCGTCAGCTACTTAGTAACTCCAGTAGTTGGAAGAAAGCATGGGTGAAGGAGAGAGAGAGTTTAAGTGGGAGATGGAGATGAGAGTTTTTTTTTTTTTGAAATGTGTTTGTAATGATACTGATGGGACGTTCACCGGATGACTTGTATTTGTAATGATACACATAGATACAAATATAGATATAGATATACATATATATTTATTATATTCATAGCCGTCCGATGATCATTTGTTGGCAAAATTACAACTCTTGCTTGTGTGATGAATAGTAAAACACAGTTGTTCCATATTAGATTTGTAATGATACACATGGATACAACTATAGATATAGATATACATATATATTTATTGTATTCATAGCCGTCCGATGATCATTTGTTGGCAAAATTACAACCCTTACTTGTGTGATAAATGGTAAAACACAATTGTTCCATATTAGATAGATGTGCGATTCTCCTTCTAGATATATATATCTATATAATATAGAACAAGTGCCTTTTACTGTTCGCTTTTATATGTATATGTGTATCTATATATACGTATATGTGGGGAGGGGCCGGAGAGAGAGAAGGGGGCATTGAGGGAGGGGCCAGAGAGAGGGGGGTTTGGGGGATGGAATTTTGTCACATGTGGGTCTGCGTAAGAAATTTTGAAATGTTAAAAAATTAAAAATTAAAAATACAAATTTTGAAATGTTAAAGATATAATTTGATATGTAAAAAAAAAGTTTGAACTCAAAAAACTCTAAAAAAATTAAAAAATTATTTTGAAATGATAGTTGAATGTTTGTATTTGATTTATAAAAATGATACATGTAAAATATTAGTTGAGAATTTTAAAAACTTTGGAAACTTTATGAAATTTTTTAGTACATTTCAAAATAATTTTAAAAGTGGAAACTTTTGAATTTTTTTTATAGTTTTTTAAGTTTAAACGTCCACTTTTTGGTATATTTTTTCAGTTTTTTGATATATTTTTAATGGTTGAATTTGCTCAATTATTGAGATTATTTTTCTTTTTAATGTATTTATTTTTGTTTGGGGTTTTTTTTTATTTCTAACGAATTTGGGCAAATTTTTTAAAAAGTTGGGGTTATTTTTAAAAAGATTTATTTGGGGTTATTTTTTAAATTTTTTTTTTATAAAATCTCAAAAGTTTTCAAACTTGAATTGATGTTTGTACAAAAAAATTTTGGCAAATTTTACAATATTTCAACTAATTTTGATAGATTTTTCAAAAGTTAGACTGAATTTTGTATCAAAAAAGTAAAAACTTTTAAAGTTTTTTTTTGGAATTTTTTGAGCTTTTTTTTAGCTTTAAACATTCCTTTTTATATCAAATTATACTTTGTGCCTTTTGAGGGTTTTTTTTTTTAATTCTTTTGCTTACAATTTCAATTTTAATATATTTAATATTGAAATTTTAAATACATATACTTTTACATTCTTTGGATTTACTAAAAATTTTGAATTTGAGTTATTTTCAATCATTGAATTTGTTCAATAATCGAAATTATTGTTATTTTTCTTTTCACTTTAGTTTCCTTTTCAATACTAATTTTTACTTTTATAAGTTATTTTTATAGTTTTTCATGTACTTTTACTTTATAAATTTAAATTAAATTATTTACGCATGAAATTATATTTTTTTACCTTTAGGTGCAAGTAATTTCTAATCTATCTTATATTTTGGAAAGGTGTTTTATTGTGTATATATATATATTGTATCTATATAAGAGAGAGAGAGAAAGAGAAAAGGGGACAAATGGAGCTGGGGGTGGCCTGTGCCTACGTTTATTTTATAAATTTAAATTAAATATTTACTCATGAAATTATATTTTTGTACCTTTAGGTGTAAGTAATTTCTAATCTATCTTATATTTTGGAAAGGTGTTTTACTACATATATATATATTGTATCTATATAAGAGAGAGAGGGACAAGGGGACAAATGGGGTTGGGGTTGGCCCGTGCCCCTGGTACATATATATAAGGCCAAGGGGACCAATTTGCGTAATTTTCAAGAAACCCAGACGAATCTAAACCGCGTGATTGACGTATCATAGTATATCCAATGGTGTGGATGTGAGTGACAGCAACTTACAATCTGAGTCGTTGAAAGGGGAGGCATGTGAGAGCATTACGTGTAAACTCGTGGAAAGGTGTTTTTGTACCTTTAGGTGCAAGTAATTTCTAATCCATCTATATTTTGGAAAGGTGTTTTATTGTATATATATATTGTATCTATATAAGAGAGAGAGAGAGAGAGAGAGAGAGAGAGAGAGAGAGAGAGAAAATGGGACAAATGGGGCTGGGGGTGGCCTATGCCTACGTTTATTTTATAAATTTAAATTAAATATTTACTAATGAAATTATATTTTTGTACCTTTAGGTGCAAGTAATTTCTAATCTATCTTATATTTTGGAAAGGTGTTTTACTGTATATATATATATATTGTATCTATATAATAGAGAGAGAGAGAAAATGGGACAAATGGGGCTGGGGTTGGCCCGTGCCATATGCTAGTACATATATATAAGGCCAAGGGGACCAATTTCCGTAATTTTCAAGAAACCCTGACGAATCCAAACCGCGTGATTGACGTATCATAGTATATCCAATGGTGTGGATGTGAGTGACAGCAACTTACAATCTGAGTCGTTGAAAGGGGAGGCATGTGAGAGCATTACGTGTAAACTCGGGCCCTTTTCAAATGTTTAGTAAGAGCTCGTTTGGTGTGGCGAAAAACAACGAAAGATGACGAAAAATGTGGTTTGAGAAATTTTTTGATATTTGTGTGCAACTATCAAATTATTTTTTTTAGAGATGCATAGTGAAACTTTTTGACTTTTGTGTTAATTTTTTGAAGAGAAAAACCATCGGAACTGTTTTTTGGTTCTGTCAGAACGGTTTTGTATTAAAACTTTTAGACTTTTTCGTTAGTCGTTTGGACGGAATGGAGCAGTGGGAAAACTGTCGAAACGGTTTGGTACCTTCCGTCGGGGCGGTATACAAAAAATAGGCAAATTAGGTGTCATTTGATAGTTTAGGAGTTCGTGTTGACTTCCCAAAAAAATTTTACCCATTCGATTAACGGAATTCTAATTATGTAATTTTTTTAAAAAGATATTGAACTTTTTCTTAAAATTTGAGAGGATAAGAAATTACAAAAGTGTAATAAAGAATTTCAGAGGTTTTCAAAGATTTTTCAATGATTTTCAACAAAATTTATTGTATCAAAACAGGTCTTAAGTAATGTTAGCCACTGTTAACTAAAAATTTAAGACTCTATTTGGTTTCTATAAACCATTGAAAATCTCTAAAAAAGTCTAAAAATCTATAAAAATTATTTACTTTTCATTTTACTGTACAAGTTATGAATCCATAAATTATATTACTTTATTTCATTTTTTATCACTCTAAACACATCTTAAATAAAAATTTTGAATAGAAAAGGCCTCAAATGTTTATTGCCTTTTCGATTTGAAAATATATCACTAAATAACATAATTAAATAATAAGAATAAAATATTTCCCTATTAAAAGGAAATAACTCTTATCTCACAAAAGTTTATATTTCACATGATTTGTTTTTTTTTTCTTCTGTTTTGAGTTTATTTTTCATTTTATAATTTTGAAACAAAGAAAACTGCTCCAATATATTTGGTTACTTGTGTTTTCAAAATTTGTTTTAGAAAATAGAAAATGAGTTTACATATGAAATAAATAAAAAACAACAAAAAGTTGTTTTAAGCGTTTTCAATCTAAAATAAGAAAAATCTAAAAAAAAAATAAAACATTTTCTATTTCCTTATTCTAGGATTTTTAAAACATAAAATACATAAATTAAAAATAAAAAATAGATAAAAAAACCAAATACCATCTAAATTTTTTATGAATTGGAAGCTTATTTTTTAATAAAATTTCAGTTCTTATAAGTATTTGTATTTAAATAAAACACAAAAAAAAAAAAAAAAAACTCTTCTCCTGAAAGTTTATATTTGTTTAAAACACTGAAATTCTACCTTTGTGTTTGATAAAATTTAAACTTCAGTAAGATAACTTTTTTTTTAATAAGTATTTAAATTTAATTAAAACACTAAAATTTTATCTTCGTAAGTTGATAAAATTCCAACTCAAGAAAGAAATCATCATGGAATTTACGAGTGTTAAGCATTATAATGCTACCTTTTATCTAAACATAAAATTTTTTATGAGGTCAAGTTTTAGAAATTTAATTAAATTTAAATTTTTATTAGATAAGTTTTAAATAAAATATAAATTATCATGAGACAAATTTAAAGAGTTTTATTAAATGCAAATATTTATAAAATAAATGTTAGGTTTTTTTAATAAATTTATTTTATTTAAATTGCTATTTAGGTTTTTTTTTTTTTTTTTTTTGGAAACCTAATTAAGGGAGGGAAACATTTTTTTTAAACTAAGAGGACTCATATTTCACTATTAAAAATTTAATGTTTTATCCACCTAAAATTTTCACATTGTGAGATTGCAATTTTCATTTAGCCAAATATGTTAAATGAATATTTTCCCAAGTATTTATGTCTAACATCAGTTAAGAGAAAAAAAAAAAATGTCTGAACTTGTTTTGTTGGGATTAGAGTTGAAGAAGGTTTAGTTCAGTTTTTGATATCATCCATCAGAAATGAGCTAGGTTTGATTAGACTTTTGTTTCTATTGTTTTATTTTTTTATTTTATTTTTTTCTAATTTACTTTTTCAAGTTGAAAAAATAACTATTTCATT